>JARYGA010008116.1:0-50000 GCA_030545235.1 Helianthus tuberosus | reverse complement strand
TGGAACGCATGACACTTGTTGTTGATGTCGGTCCATTTGCTAGAAATGGAATCTTTGTCCCGATGTTCGCCTTGACCCCACGTGCTATAGAAGAGTGCACGAACCCTATCCCAAAAAACCGGGCCCGTTTGAAAGTTTGCTACAAAAAAAATAATAATAAGTTGTATGTTAAAAATTAAAGTAACAAAATAAGTAAAATAATATTTATATAAAATAGTTACCGGTCTCTTCGTCCTCCGAAATGTCGACAAACGCCCGAGTCAACGCGAATTCCTCTTCCTTCGTCCATTTAATGATATTTTTTGTACGCCGCGGTGCGTCCTTTTCCTTCTTTTTATGCGACCTTTTGCCGCGTTTCGATGTTTCTTGCACCGGTTCGGGTTGCGTCTCCGGTACGACTTCCACATCGGGTTCGGCTTCGGGTTGTGACGGTTGAGACCCGCCGGCTTGACCATAGCCGAAAGTGGCGCCACTCAAGTAAGCCGCGTAAGTTAAAAAGCTCGGGTCCATGTCTTGAAGGTTGTACGGGGTTTGCGGTTGGGTTGTGTTCGGGTTCGTGGGTCTTGCGGGGACACCAAAAGGGGGGCGGTATGGATGCATGATTGTATAAAAATTAGAAGAAAGTGGGTTTTTTTTATAAAAATTAGAAGAAAGTGGGAGAGAAAGTGGGAGAGAAGGTGGGTTTTTTATAAAAAAAAGGTGTGAATGTGGGGTATATATTTATAGTGGGAATATTTTAAATTAAAAAAAAAATAAACAATGTTACCGTTGTCAAACGGTCAAGAATGGGACCCATCTCTTTTTTAAGCGTTATAATTAAAACGCCGGAGGGATTTTTTTTCAAAAATCACGCCCCAAAACTCCCCATGTAATGGGGGTTTGGGCGTTATACGGCGTTATTTTGCAATTTTTTTTAAAAAAAACGCCCCACTACGGACGGTCTTAAGGTGATGTGGCTTACACCTACTTAATAACATATGGTTTTAGGTTGGATGGTGTGAAGTAAAGCACCCTGCCACATCAACATAATAATGTCTCCAACGCTGCCTTAGGGGCGCTAAATTGCTAAAGTGGCTCCAAAGGGGGTCCCATTTCTACAGCTTTGTTGGCCAATAAGAAGCCTTATAAGACTAGGAGGTATGGGGGCCGGCTGAGGCCCGGCTAGGACCGGCGCCGGTCCCCCACACCGCCCCCTCCCGGCCCATCCGTCGTCCCCAGCAACCCACAGCCGGTCTTGCCGCCCCACCTTCTCCTCTCTTCTCTCACAATAACCTATACATACATACATATATATACATAAAGGGGCTCATCCCCCACCCCCTAGGTCCATCCCCTTGAAGCCTTTCCTACGTGGCGGTGATGTGACGGCCCATCCCCTTGGGGATGAGGCTCTCCATACCCTCCAATCTAAGAAGCCTTCATTTGAAAAGGAGCACAAAAAAACTTGAGCCCACAATATTTATCGTTAGATTATGTGTACAGTGGTACACATGAATAATGCCTCCACTCATGGGCATTGTGCGACACGTGTCATCCCAGTCAGCAAAGGGGCATTATAGGCGTTTTTCACAAATGGGCGTAATGGGATAATGCCCCATCAATGATTACCCAATTATTATTCTCTTGTTTTTTTTTAATTTAAAATTAATGGTATTTGAGTTGGAATGATCTCATTGGTCAAGCATATTAAAGAGAGGCGTTGATTGAAGTACGCCTTGAAGGATTTTTTGAAAAAAAAAAAAACGCCCTAAAACACCAAGGGGGTGGGGCTTGGGCGTGTTTGGGGGGGAAAAACGCCAAAATTTTTACCACTACGGGTGGTCTTATGGTGTAAGGGGCGCTCCACTCGAGTGGAGTAGGTCCCTCTTCACCTAAGCCAATCATATTCAGCCATGTCAACTCACTCTTCGCTCTTCATTTTGCACTTAAGCATTGGCACCACTCCACCCAAACCCTCTGTCTCTTCTTCTCTTTAATAAAAGATAAATAAAGATAAAACTGTGATTGGATGTATGAGAATGAGACCCACCATTAGCCCTGTCTCTCTCCTCTTTCCTTACCGGTGAATACTCCTCTCATCTTTGAGTTTAACCCATGATGAAAGGGGTTGGCGGCAGTCATTGATGGAACCACAGGGGATCCGTTGACCCCCCGGCCGACCAAAGTTCCATTAGTATGCTACCTACCATCGTTTTTAATATATAGCTTAACCCTTCAAATCATGAACACTAGAGTATTTATAGTGCAGAGAGAAGAGTAAAAACATAATTAAAAATTATTTTTCGGTGAGAAGCAGCGGCGTCTGAAATATGAAAAAGATGAACAAGAGATGAAGAAGACGACTGGGTATATGCCTTTATCTGATTTTAACCTAAATATATATTATTTTATTATTATTGTATTTGCTTTTCCCTAAGAGTGTGTCAGGAAGTTTAAATAATCTTTAGAGTAAAATGCACGGATAGTCCCTGTGGTTTTGCAAAATAACATCTATAGTCCCCAACTTTTGGAAATTACACCGGTGCTCCCTGTGGTTTGACAGTTTGTTACTCGGATAGTCCCTGGAGTGGATGTCCGTTAGTTTTCTCCGTTAAATGGATGTGAAATGACAAAATTACCCTTCATCTTCTCCACTCTATAAAAATAAAACAACCTATCCCCAATCCTATAATTAAAAGCCCTAGAAATCCCCAATCTTATAATTAACAGCAGCATACACTACCTCTCCCATAACCCTAGCCACTGCAGATTCAAACTCCGGATAAAACACACACGCTTTACATACATATCCAAACAATTCGGCATAAAACAAAGCAATTGAAGCGGAACCGAACGTATTCGGCCATAGTGACTGGTCAAATGAAGCTGGAATTGTGCGAATAAAGTCAATAATAATGGTTTGAGGACGAGTATCATTGTAATTACCGCATTTGGAGATGAATCTGGCTGTAATGAGGATTGCATTGAGGTGTTCAGGTGTGATTGTTGGAGATCTGGATGAGAAAGAGTCTGACGGAGGACATCGATTGCAAATCCAGTCGATTTTGTCGGGGAATTGGCTAGGCTTTTGGGCGATCAGATGCAGAGCTCCACCAAGGGTTTCATGATCTAGTTGTACTTGTTTGAAGATGATTTGGAGTGAGATCAGGTGTTCATGGTGGATTTTCTAGGGTTTTGAGTGTCTAGTAATTACAGAATACAGGGTAGCCACGAAGATGGGTGGGTTGTTTTGATTTTATACAGTGGAGAAGACGAAGGGTAATTTTGTCATTTCACATCCACTTAACGGAGAAAATTAACGGACATCCACTCCAGGGACTATCCGAGTAACAAACTGTCAAACCACAGGGAGCACCGGTGTAATTTCCAAAAGTTGGGGACTATAGATGTTATTTTGCAAAACCACAGGGACTATCCGTGCATTTTACTCTAATCTTTAATTGTACATTTCAAGTATTATTATAGTTGCTTTAGTTATACGAAAAAAATCATTAAACAAATTTTATTTATTTATTTATTTTATTTTTACTTTTTCAGTTTGTTTCATTTAAGTTTTAAAAAGTTTCCGATTTTTATATTACATAATATAATATAATTTTTCATTATTTTTGTCTCTAAATTTATTACCTTACTTGTTTCTTAAATAAAAGAGATTGTAGTACATATTTATACTGTACATTAATTCAAAAGTGTGAGAAGTGTATATTATAACACTTTATATAACACTATATAAACATCGTATAACACTATGTAACACCATATAACACTATATAACAATATATAACACTATACATCTATCATAGACATGCTATCAGACAAAATATAGTGTTATATAGTGTTATATGGTGTTACATAGTGTTATACGATATTTATATGGTGTTATATAGTGTTATATATAGTGTTATAATACACTTCTCACACTTATGGATTAATGTACAGGATCTTCTACCCATATTTATTAGTGTATCGTATTGAGAAAGCTATGTTTATTTGTAAATTCAATCAATTTTATAGCGTTCTTAATATACAAAAGCTTCATCTACCTACAAATAGCCATTTAAAGCTTTTTAGGGGAGGGGGAGTGGTTCACTAGTGATAGAATTTATCACCCACCAATCAAGTTCCGCCATGTCATCGACCATTTTTCCATCACTCACAACCTTTTTTAGGCGGGGTGGTCATCACTCACCACCACACCCAACAATTTCCCCCCCAACCAACAATTACACTCACAAAACAAAACTATCACGCGTTGAAAATATCACGAAAATGGATTGCGTTGAAATTATAACGCGTGGAACTTGTGTTGGCGGGGTGGGAATTGTTCATGTATAACGCGTTGTAGCTTCTTTCCGTGATAAAATAACGTATGGCCCCGAGTGGCCTTATACGTTGTTTTGATTGATAAAAACTATATTTGGTATACCTTTGAATGGGAAAACAGTATGACTATTGTGACCCCCCATATAAAAAGTTCTGGTTCCTTCATTGGCGGCAATGTTCCCGCAAGGTAAGTAGTCCCCTCTTCCCATTCACCACATACACCCTTAAAACAATCAATTACTAAAAAATACCTTTTCACCTTAGACCCTAGTGATCTTGTTATGTAAAATCCTTTTTTCAATTAGTGTCGAACTAAATATAAGAATTTTATAATCTCGTCCATTAATAATACTACAACCTTTTCTTTTCGCAAAATTCTAACATCATTCATTTACATCGTTTTTCTATGCTTTCACCCATCGTGTTTTTTTTTTGTTTCCTTTTTATTGAGACATCTTAGTACAAAATTATTGGTCAAAACTTTTATTAAACTAAACCATTTAAAAACAGTGTGCTCTCTGTACAAGGGATTGAGATTTGAGACATCTTTTTTTTTCTGTTTTAACTCTTGAAGGTCATTTAGCCATACATGATTGGCCCAGAGGAGATGCGGGGGTGGATGACTGCTCAGAGCCCGCTCTCTTAGAGGGCCCAGTTTTTAAAAAAAAGTATATATGTATTTTTTAAAATTTTATTTCTGATGTGATTCAGAGATTGGAGGGTGATAGATATATGATGATAATCTGGTGGACGATTCAACACGTGAATGAGAAGACGAAGGAAATTTTGAAATAAAAAGCTGATCTCGAGAAGCATGATATGCTCAAATCTCAATTATATTTGTTTGAAGTCCAGTTAGTTCTCGTTTCTAAAATCTGGATGTACACTAGTTGTTTTAATAAGAAGTCTGGACCGAATTGAATTCTTTTTGTTGGGCGTGCAGAAATGTGGTATTTGTTAGGCCTGTTCAATTGTTTTTGTTGGGCTTACAGAATTGGGCATATTTTCAAAAGAAATTAAGATTGGGTTTAGTGATTGATTGTTCAGACTTTGGGCCTGATGTGTCTGTTTTTATATATATTTTTTAATTTTCATACATTATAAAAGTATATTTAGGGGCTTATTCTACTCACCTTGACCTTCAATTTTTGAGGATTCTCGAGTACGACCTTATACTTATAAT
This sequence comes from Helianthus tuberosus, assembly GCA_030545235.1. Taxonomy (NCBI): domain Eukaryota; kingdom Viridiplantae; phylum Streptophyta; class Magnoliopsida; order Asterales; family Asteraceae; genus Helianthus; species Helianthus tuberosus. The sequence continues at coordinate 44,494 of JARYGA010008116.1, read as the reverse complement.
ACCTTATTCCATTGGTTAGCATGGCATTATTGAGAATGAGTGAGTTTTTGGCTTACATATTTTCATGAACACCAAAAGAAGTTCAAGACTATATTCTATTGACAAATGGTCAAATACAATTAAACATAACTTTAACGTACAAAACGTACGTATCAAAGGGTTTCCTGAAAAAACGCGATGGTATTTTCGTAATTATTTTACTCGTAGAATAATTATCAAAATTACTCCACAAATAATCTTGCAAGTTAATTTTGTAAAATGATCTTGTAGGGTAATTTTGTAGAGTATTATAATTACTATAAAATAATCTTGTAGGGTAATGTTATTTGATAAACTTGTAGAGTAATTTTGATAATTACCCTACAAGATCAAAATTACCTTACAAGATCATTTGTAAAGTAATTTTGATAATTACCATACAAATAAATAATTACGAAAATGCCACCGCATATTTTTTTTTAAACTTTTCATGTCTTTCGTACGTTTTGCACGTTAAGAGTATTTAAACGAGAACTTAACTCATATTCTTTTAACCACTTATACTTCACATTTTGTAACTTTTCTATAAATTTATTTTTAGTGTCTCAGCTTTTCTAAAAAAAATCTTTAACCATCTATGATACAAACTTTAAATAACGAGGCAGCACCCTGAGCTGCCACGTGGCAGCCACACGTCGAAGCTATACTCGTGACCCGGATCAGCCAGGGCCTACGGACCCTATGTCGCGGGCCGCGTAGCCCTTGGCTACCTCTTACGCGGGGCGCGAGGGACTCGAATTCAGCTCCTATAAATTGGGAGCTCAGGCCTTCAGTCCCAACTCGCACCAAATCACTTTCTCTCTCGAATTTCTATAGAGTAGTCACTATTCTCGGGTATAATACCCCCCTAAATAACGAAGTTCTGTCCCGTTGTAAGTATTATATCCCTGGTTACGTATTAAATACGCTGCCCGATTGATCCAGGGTTCCGTAACGGCTGTCGTGATTCTGCCTGACGTAATCGTTGGAATGTCGTCTCGGGGAGGGTATTACTAATATAAATATTGGGTTATTATACTAACGCGTGTGCATTTGTGTAATTTATAGATAATCACCAGGAAATCCTTAAAGAAAACCCTAAGACAGCAATGTGAGTAATCTCCTTTTTGTAAATTGTTTTTACAAAACCTTAAATAATTTACAATGTGATTAGCAGTGATTGGGTCTTTGTAGTTCTTCAATTACTGCCAGTATGTTGGGGTTTTGTATACAAAACGTGAAACACGTTACCATTGGACAAAGAGTTTGCCAATGAGTAATATGACCCACCATTCAGGATTGACAGTATTGAATGAGTAATTGTGTAGAAATAAACATTGTAATAGCTCTCAATACTGTTAAAAGATAAAAATCTTCTTGATTAAACTGTGATTCACTCACCAGTATTTCGCACTGACACAATGTTTTTAAACGCGTTTCAGGTAACAAAATGTGAAAGCCAAATAGAAGCCAGCTGGACAGCACTGAAGGCTTGGAAAAAAGTGGCTATAAAAGTTACCTTAATAAAGAAATGTTTTTACTTAATTAAATAGGGTTTATCCCTATGAAAATGTGTGTACTTGAAACTTGGTATTTTCCTATGTGTTTAGTATATTAAAAACGTGGTATTTTACTCTGATAAAATATTTCCTAACTACGGTTCTGATGTAATTTCCACTGCCAAAATGATAAACACCTGAATACCACCGAAACTGGCTGTGGCTGCCCGTTCCCGGGTTGTTAGGGGATGGGAGTTGCGACACCAAACCTCACTTTCACATTTTAGTTACTAAATTTACTTTACAGATTTTTGACCAAAACATCACACGCATTAAAAAAAAAAAAAAGACAAAATTTGAGTCACCCATATGTGACTTAAGAAATACAAAATTAAATAGTAAATTCTAGACACAATCGAATTATGTGTATGTTTTATTTCTTATAAATTACATCTTTCTATACTAATAAACAAAAATCCTTTTTGGATACGTGTCATTCTCTAGTAATTTCTCACCCTTAGTTTTTTATTTATCTCTTTTATTAAATACTGTAATAATAATATTAAACATCAATTTAACTAAATCTATTTATCTTTTTTGTTTAATTGATTTCTTTTTTAACTCTAAAGTTTCAATATTTGGCAATTTAAATCTAAAGTTTCGATCTTTGGTATTTTAACCCCTTTGATTAATTTGATTTTTCACTTCTAATTCAAAAGTTTTCATCTTTTGCAATTTAACCCCTCTAATTTTTTTTTACTTTCAATCCAAAGCTTTTCATCTTTTGCAATTTAATCTCAACATTTTTTTTTACTTTCAACTTTAGTCTCTTATATACTTTTCATCTTTCATAAGTTCTTCGCTTAACGTGTCGTTCTAAATTTCCGACTTAACACGCCGCAACGTGCGTGTGGGGTTCAACGTTTTTCATCATTTTTTTCCTGTTTGACATTTCCGTCGCAGCGCGTCTATTTTCCCCGTTTTATAGGTCTGTCGCAACGTGTGCGAGTCAGATATCGACTTAGTTATTTTTTTCTCGGTTTTACACACAGGCTCGTGGTCCTGTGAGAAACATTTGTCTTTCATCTAACATGATATATAACTATTGAATACGGCGGGTGGTAAATCTAGTTTCATAATAATTTATAATAGATTTCATTACATTTGATTTTGATATAAAATCAAACAAAATAGATCCTCGTAGCTCCCATGCACGTAAACCTATAAACCAATGTTATCATCCACCCCAATCATATCGAATCAAAATTCAGACATCCCTTCAATTTCAATTCATTCATCAATCTTCATATATGATATGAATGTTAATTGCACCTTATTAATCTCTAACAAAACTTCGAAAAATCTCCCCCTCATTCGCCATTTTTATTCTTACTTTGATTCTCTCAAACTCCTTAATTCCTAGATTTGTGAATAATAATAATATTATTATTCAAACCAACACGTGAGATTTATCAAAGGCTGATTCATCGCTATACTCTAACAATAACACAACTGTAAGTTTCATTTTCATGATTTCATCTCTCATTTCCAAAATGTATACCCATTTGTCTTTTAATTCTCATTTTCCTTGATTGGTTATATGATCATGAGCCTCATTTGATGAGATTTAGGCTTTGTAAATGTGTATAACCAACCTTGTGTTTTTTATCTGATCCTTGAGTTTAGTGGCATTAGAAAAAAAAAGGTTTTTGAAGAATAATATGGAAGAGGGTATGATGAAAGGAAATGCAGATAATAGTTTAGAAAATGAGCTTGAATTGATTCTTAGCCAAAGGGAAAGTAGGGTGTTTGGTGATCAAGAACGAGACCGGAGTACGCATCGAAGCGGTAGTGCTCCACCAACTGTTGAGGGGTCATTAAGTGCTGTTGGAAGTTTGTATAGAAACCCTAATCTTGATGAGATTGATAATGGTTATAGTATTAGTACCAATGAGATGTTAACTGAAGAAGAACTTAGATCCCATCCTTTGTATGTATCATATTATTATGCTCATGGGAATTTTAATCCAAGGCTTCCACCGCCTTTGTTGTCGAAAGAGGATTGGCGGGCTGCACAACGATTTCAGGTTGGCGGGTCGTCTTCTGAAGGAACGAGAGATTGGTGGAAGAAGAAGAATGTGTGCAGTGATAGTGATAGCAGTAATAGTTCTTCGTTGTTTTCGATGCAACCTGGATTAGGTATGCACAAAAATGCAGAATCGGATTTGATTGAAATGAGGAAGGCCCGAAAAAACTCTGCTGAATGGGTTAGTAAACCCGATGGTTTGATTGGTTTATCGGCTTCTGGAATGGGATGTAGAAGAAAAAGCTTTGCAGATATTCTTCAGGTGAGTATATTATATTTTGCTTATATTTAGATTCTATATTTTAAATTTAATACCATTTGTCTTAATTTTTGTTGTGATTTATTTTTTGCAGGAAGGACTTGAACAGCCTGCATCTTCCTCTAACCGAATTTCTCGCCCTGCAAGTCAGAATGCGATTTTTAATAATTCTCATTCATCAGGTTTAGTTAATGAAAATGAAGCGTTTACGCATTCTTTTACACCGATTGTGGGTTCGTCTGTTTCAAGGAGAGCCCCTAGTCCTGGCCTTCCTCCTGTGAGTAGCATTGTTCGCCCTGCTGATGTGGCATCTTCCTTAGCTAGCTTAAATCTCTCAAAAAGCCATCTTCTTGAAGGAGATAACTATTCGCAATGTAACAATCTTGATGCTATAAATGATCAGAGGTTAAGTTTTCATCATCGGTTTGTTGATAATTCGAGAAAAGATAATCTTGGACCAGTGAATTTTCATAGGAGAGCAGCTTCTTCTGCTGATCTTAATTCTAACCAAAACATGTTTGACTTTTCAAACTTTGAAGGACCACCTAATCAGGTCCGAAATTTTACCGGGATGGATTTATCTGGTCGGATGCCAACGAGATATTCTGCCGCAAATAATCACCTTGCTTCAGGTAAACAATATGATCATGTTTTTCTTGCAAATAGACAATAGTTACATGGTTCAAAGTGTTTCTTGATTTGTATTTTGACTATTTTCAGCTTCAAATATAAATACTGCTGGAAAGGGACAGTTTCTGAGACGATACAACTACCCGCCACCTGTCATGGATTCTCCGCATGGTAATTTTCTTCACGGAGGAAATAACTATATTGTTTCACATGGCCATGAAGATATGCGAGCGCTTCATAAGATGTACGTTGAGGCCCTGCTTGCGCAACATAACCAACAATACGGTTCACCACATTTTGGTAGATCAGGCAGTTTAAACCATATACACGAGAATCCCGCATATAGTCATGTCATGCCATATCAAGGAAACTTAGTGGAAAAGTCCAGACCGTTGTCACAGCCCGAACGAACCATGCAGTTTGCTCCTGCATTAAGAAGTTCAGCGGGTGAAGTTAGTTTTGATCGAAGATATGTTTCATCATTGTTAGATGAACTCAAGAACAATAAAACGAAATCTTTTGAGCTGTCTGATGTTGTTCATCATGTCATTGAGTTTAGGTATAACAAGGTGTTTTCTTCATCTTTTTCATTTTTTTCGTACTGGTTTATTACTGCCATTGTTATTTGTCTCTTTATTTGTAGTACGGATCAGTATGGAAGCCGGTTTATACAGCAGAAGCTTGAAACAGCAACAGTTGAAGAAAAGAATTTAATATTCCCTGAGATCATTCCTCGCGCTCGTAGTTTGATGACTGATGTCTTTGGTAATTATGTCATACAGAAGGTATATTTGATATTTATAATCTGCTCATTAAAACTGTTTTTGTAGCATTTTAACTTAACATGTCATACATATAAATAATAAATGTGCAGTTTTTTGAGCATGGAACTGAAAGTCAAAGAAAGGAGTTAGCTGGTCAACTTATTGGTCATGTTTTGCCTCTTAGTCTTCAAATGTATGGTTGCAGAGTCATCCAGAAGGTGATTGTTTTACCAAAAAGAACTGATTCTTTAATAAACATCATATCTTGGTAACTTTATATTGGGTTTTGGTTGTTTACGCGTGATTACTTTTTTAATCAGGCATTAGAGGTGGTTGATGTTGATCTGCAGAACCTTATGGTAAGTGAGCTTAATGGTTCAGTGATGAAATGTGTTCGTGATCAGAATGGTAATCATGTTATTCAAAAATGCATTGAATGCGTACCTCAAGATCGGATCCAATTTATAGTTTCATCTTTCTTTGGGCAAGTGGTTGCCCTTTCGTCACATCCATATGGCTGTCGGGTCATACAGGTAAAAAAAGTTGTTCAACATTTTATATATATTAGAAACTCTTGTAGGATGCTAATCGTATTTGATAATAACAGAGGGTTTTGGAGCATTGTGATGATCCAAATACACAAGTTGTAATGGATGAAATCATGAATTCGGTTTGTACTCTAGCACAGGACCAATATGGTAATTATGTTATTCAGGTACAAACTAAATTACATCCACTGCATATGCACATAGTTTAATGCAATTGTTTGCCAGTCAGATGACTAAAATACCCTTCAAGACTTTTGACTTGTTCGTTTGATTAGCATGTATTGCAACATGGTAAACCACATGAGCGATCCGCTATTATCAGCAAGCTTTCAGGACAAATAGTATTAATGAGTCTTCAGAAATTTGCTTCTAATGTTGTTGAGAAATGTTTGACTTACGGAAGTCTAGAGGAACGACAACTTCTTGTGAAGGAGATACTTGGTCCCACTGATGAAAATGAGCCGTTACAAGTGAGAAACTTTTCTTCTCGTTTCCCATATTGCCCTTTTGTCCATCATTATATCATTTGGTAAACTGTTTTTTTGTTCATAATACAGGCAATGATGAAAGACCCTTTTGGGAATTATGTGGTGCAAAAGGTTCTAGAAACTTGCGATGAGCAGAGCCGCGAATTCATCCTCTCGCGCATAAAGGTTCATTTGGCTGCTTTGAAACGATATACATATGGTAAACATATTGTTTCTCGTGTGGAAAAGCTCATTACTTCAGGAGGTGAGAACATGTTCACAAAACATTGTCAATATCTAGATTTTCTTAATTTATCTCATTAAATTCTCTATACATGTATATGCAGAAAGGCATATTGCATCATCAACTTCTTATAGGTCCTGAGGTATCCTGCTTTTGATAAGGAACAAACTAATAAGATGGTGTCACCATAAACTTTTATGGTGAGCTTTGAATTTGTGGTCAAATGGAAAAACAGGATAGTAGTCTTGATTTTGAAGATTATATGTATGGTTTTTATATCTTGTAAAGAGAGAACTGTAAATGATCGATGATGATCGCTTTTGATAGATAAGTTAAACAGGGGAGCATGTTTTTTTATGTATATATGCTGGATTTTGATTCTGAAATGGTATATTATATAAATTCATGGTTTTGGATCGTGATGCTGACAAAGCCGATGTTAACATGACACCTTAGGCAAATCTTATGTCGTTTCGTTCACATAACAGATTAGCTCATAAAACCCATTTTAGTTATATTAAAACTCATTACTAAGATAAAAGTCATACCAAAGTCCATTTTCAATACATGCATATGCTTAAATAGTAAGTACCCAATCTTCATAATTAATTAGTTAATTAGCTAAGCGGCCGGTGCATCCTCTTCTTGCTTCTTTTCACTTTCTTTTGCAGCCAATTCTTCTGCTTCTTTTAGCCTTGCTTTGGCCTCCTCATTCTCCTTCCTCTTTACATCAAAAAACTCAATGAGGCCACCAAGAGCAATGTCCGGGTCATTGTCTTTAAGAAGTTGTTCCGCTACTTCAGCAGGGGTAACATCCACATGGCAGATCAAATCATCAATTTCTTCAAAAAGATTGTGTTCGGTAATACCAAGGTAGTTGGAGACTAGCAGCCGAAAGGCGCTTGGGGTGCAATATGACATGTGGATGTGAACATCCATACGACCCGGACGAATAAGTGCAGGATCAAGTTTCTCCTTCCTATTTGTCGTGAATATTATGATCCTCTCGTCACCACAACTTGACCATAACCCGTCAATGAAATTAAGAAACCCTGATAAAGTTACCTTTTCAAAACAATTGTTGTTAGATTCACAATGATTATTGCTATAAAATCACCTAAACTAGAGTCACTCAAATCAAAGAACACTAATAAGTTTCGTTACTATTCCATTAAATACACTTGTTCTTTTTAACTACAAATCATTCAAGTTTCATTACTCCTCACGAGCTTAGCCGAACCGAACCAAGCTAGGGCAATTTTAGGCTTGTCCCGGCTCATTTTCAAACCGAGCCAATGCAAACGAGCTTCAAACCATGAGCTTTTTTAACAACCATACTTACTCTCATTCTCATCAAGGACGGCTCTATGTGGTGAATTATTAAGCTTGAGCCTAGGGCCCCAAAATTATTGGAGCCCCTAATTTTTACTAGATATAATATATTATATGTATACTGCCATAGTTCAATCCACATTTTCTGTTTTGGGTCCAAAAATATCGAGTCTTATCGAATCTCAGTCAATCCACATTTTCTGTTTATAACGATAACATTTGAAAAAGGGCCTTGAGTCTTTAGTTCGTCTTGGACCCCTAAAATGCTTGAGTCACCCCTACGCCCATTGTTTTGAATTAAGAAAATTAGTTATTAGTTAGTTACTAGTACAACAATAATAAAAGTTAGTTATACGATGATGATGATATATTAGGGACTAACCTTAGGTTCTTCCTCGTAACCTCGCCGGTAAGCCCTTCGAATCGCTTTCTCCCTTTCAGCTTGCACCCGATCATGCAACTCGACCGAGCAATCAATATCCTCCACCACCAGTATCGACCAGTTCGCGGTCGCCACCAACAACCTCCGCAGCTCCGAATTCGAATGAATATTAGTCAACTCCAAGTCATATATATCAAACTTCAAGTAATTCGCCATGGCCGCAATCAAGCTAGACTTCCCAGTACCCGGAGGACCATACAACAAGTACCCCCTCTTCCACGCCTTTCCGACTTTCCGACTTTCCGATAATACTCTCTCCGTTCTAAAAACCTATCCAAATCCTTCACCACCATCTCCTTCACACCCGTATCCATAGCCACCGTCTCAAACGTAGCCGGATGGTCAAGGTTGACCGGCGTCCACGTCGTGGGATACCTTGTATAGCTCGTTTTTCTCTCCACTGTGAACAGCTTCACGGTTTTCTCATTTTGTATAATGGTTTTTGAACTAGTGATTACAAACGGCAAGTAGGAATTCAACGCGAGATCTTTGTGTTTCCGGTGAAACGTGAGTTCTAGCGATCGGAGGTCTGATTTGGAAGATCTACCGTTTTCGTCGTGAGTGTAATACTCTCTAGTGGGTTTCTTCTTGGAAACTAAAGACCACGTGAAGTTAACTCCTTTGTAAACGTCTGTATACTCCTCGTTGATCTCCATGGATAAGTTAAAGTGTTGTTCGTTGGGGGTTTTAGCGACTTTTAACCGGTGGATATCGGAGGAGATACGAGAAGAAAGGTAGAGTTGTGTGGCGGTGTAGACTTCGTTGTCGTTAAAGCCTTCGTATTCGTAGAAGACCATGGTTAACTGGTTGGAGAACTTGTTGAGGAATTTACGGAAGTTGAGGTATAGGTAGTCTTGGAATTCAGGGGGGAGGTAGTCGCGGGAGACGCTGCGGACGACCATTGCAGCGGCGGCGACGGAGCCGATGGTGGAGATGAGTGTTTGGGCCATGGCGATCCTGGATTCAGTTGACGGGGAAGACATTTCGAAAGTGTAAGGAAGATTCCAACGAGTCCAGAGTCTATAGTGATGTTGGCCTACTCATTTTGATTGGTTCTTTTTTTTTTATTATTAACGATTGATGGCGAAATCAACTTCTTTACCAACACCGGACCAAAAGCTTGGTTTGTTGGCTAAAAAATGAAAAAAAAAAATCAATTAAAATTTAAAACTCACGGACCAGGTTGTGTTATCAAATTCGTTTGGGATTTTTTTAATATTTTGAAGATGCTACATGTTAGCCGGTGAATGGTTACTTTTATAATTATGATTTCGATTTTTGTTTTAAAACAATGAATTCTACATAAAACATTATTTTCTTTAATAAATTTTTAATATTTAACTATTAAAAAAAATCTGAAAACACATGCTTAACTTTTTTATGTGAATATATCGATATAAATTTTATCAAAAATCGAGTTCCTTCAAAAAAAATATTTTTAATTAATTTTTTTTATAAAAATTGCTTTATCTTTGTTTTTCCACATGTACTGATCTTACTGGTTCGTTAGATTATTTTTTAATTAAAAGATTTCTTATATTGTTGTTATTTATTTTGCTTTTAAAACGAATCGGTTTCAAATAAAAATATTAATTGTAATTATTTTTAACACATTTATGGATAAATAATAAGCATAAAAATATATATTTAATAAAAAAATATTTTAAAGGTTGAGTTATGAATGTGAGTAGAAGGTTGATGTAGGTTGGGTTGTGTAGGTATAAGAGAGATAAATTAGTTTTTATCAAAAAGTTAGGTTGGAGAAGGTTGTGAATGTACATAGCCTTAGGCCACCTGTATTCATAAAGCCCCTTGTGGGGCGTTATGCGACACGTGTCGTGCCACGTCACACAGGAACTTTATGGGGCGTTATTAATTTTCAATTTTATTAATGAATTATAAAAACGCTTAAAGCCTTTTGATTGGTCAAACCCTTAAATCTTTCTCACATCACGCCGTTATAGAGGTCGCGCCCCAACTCAATTCCTCCTTCATACCGCCCCTTGTGGTGATGTTCTTGGGCGCGATTGGGCGCTATGCCCCTTCATACCGCCCCACTACAGAGGCACTTGCAGCTTCATGGTAAAGTTGTTTTGTATGTATAATTAATATTTGTATATTGAACTATCTATTTTCATATTTGCACTCTACAGCAGCAAAGGTTGAATGTTATGTTTACAACTTTTTATTATTTTTCACTTTCAAACTTAAAAGATCTCATTCAAAGATTTCATCCTTTATACAATAGTTTTGTGTTTGAAGAAAATTGTAAAAATTCTATCAAATAAATTATTAAAAAGAAAATTGTAAAAATTCTATCAAATAAATTATTAAAAACATCTACCACTTTTTTAATTTAAAAACGATCGATAGTATGGTTCTGTTTGTTTTTTCTGCGGGAAAATGTCTGCAGTCTGCGGACCACATCTACAGGCATCTGCAGGAGAAGAGGTGGACCAAATGTCTGCAGTCTGCAAGGAGAAGATGGTTTGTTTTTTTTATTCTACAAAAGATCTTCTCAACACACACTTTACACACACAACATCTGTCTGATCTCTCTCTCCCTCCCTCTACCACCACAACCACCGTCCACCTCCACCACCACAACCAACCACCACCACTTCAGCCACCACCCAACCGAAACCCTAATTTCACCACAACCAAGCACCACCACTTCAGCCACCACCCAACCGAAACCCTAATTTCGATTTGGGGGTTTCTGAAGAGAGAGAGAGAGATCGAGGGAGGAGAGAGATCCAGAGAGAGAGAGAGTACGAGGATGATGATGATCGATGATGATGATAACAGATGATGACGGCGGTGGTTGTGGTTATGATTTCAGAAGTGGAGGTGGTGTCTGGAGGGAGAAGAGGAGAAGGTGAGAAGAGGGAGAAGATGTGTGCAGACCTTAGAAGACAAGGTTCAATGTCTGTTTGAAGCAGAGGTCTCGTAGACCTTTTTTAATGAAAGGTCTGCGAGAAAACAAACAAGCTGCAGACCCTTATGTCTGCGCGTGGTTTGCGCGGCGCAGACATAAGAGGTTCTGAAGTGCTTCTAGCAAAAAACAAACACCACCTATGTGTTCTTTGAAATTCAGGTTGTTTGGATTTGTTAGGGTTGAATTTTTTTAGGGGTTGGTGGTTTTAAATTTTTTTTTTTTTTTTGGGGGAGGGGGGAACTATTTTGGTTTTTTTATGTGTTTGAAGTTTTCATATTTCATAGGTGATTTAGTTTTGTTCTAAAATGGGTTCGAACTTGGGGTAAAATAATTTGTTCAAAAATGAGTTACAGAGCAGACGTTAAAAATTACGCTGAACGTAAAAAAAGGCACACCTAAACTTTTTTTTTACATCTAACAGCAGACGTAAAGAATTGCCACGTTTACACCGTGCGTAAATAAGTTTTTTACAATCGACGACGTAAGTTAAAAATTAATGACAATCAACATAGAACGTAAAAAAAATGCACATTCTTACGTTAGACACCATGCGTAAACAAAGTTTTTTGACATTCTAAACCACATGTAAATTTTTTTTTACGTCCCACGCACACATGAATCTGTATTTTTGAGACTGTTGTACATTTTTTTCGTTTCTTACCCCGAGTTCGACGGGCAGAGCTCTAGATAAATAGCACACATAAATGTTCATTTTTTTACGTACGGATGCAACTGTATTTTTTATGCCGTGATTCTCTGGCCCGAACTTATTTAAAACATCACAATCTGTACTTTTTTTACATAGGTCCTACTTTGTACATTTTTTACACAGGTTAAGAAAAAGAAAAACGTTTTTTTACGTAAAAAAAATGTTACATCTCTCCTGAAACATTTTAACCTCCTTATGACCCCGTACGTAAAAAAGGAAAAAAAATTACTCGTAGGTAAAAAAAATTACATCGAACGTAAAAGAATGCAAACGTAAAACTTTTTTTGACGTTCAACAACAGACGTAAAAAAATCATTTTTTGTTAAAAAATAAATGAATAGTTGTGTGTTCCAACTTGTAACACCCCAAAAACGGGCTTGGTAATTTAGAACCCGGTTTAGATAAAGGAATGGGAAAAGTACCGTTAGTAGTAAAAGTAAACCCATAAATAAAATAACTAGGAATAAACTAGCCTAGTGGTGTCATGTATATAAGTAATAAGATGATGAGTTTTTATTCCATTATGCAATCAAAACGAAATTTGAGGGACCAAAACCGTTAAGATGGAAAGATGGGTTTTATTTATGAAAGTTAACACACACAAAACACACACTTCGTGTGTGTTCTAGATCGAGCAGGAGCTTATGAGCTCAAAACCCTAACTTCCACCAATTTCATAAAATTGGAAGGCAAGATGAAGCCTAAATTCATAACCGAGCATGGATTAATGATCACCTTCACAAGGGGATCGTAAGGTATGTCTTAAAAGTTATATTGGTGATCTTTCACGAAGTGGGTTATGATGTAAATTACGAATTTGTATGAAATTGAGAACGAGTATGTGTTAGAATCATCATATAGAACATGGATTATGCATGGTTTAGGTTAATTTGATGTTTAAGGGTGAAACCCGTTGGTTATGGTGAAGATGATGACATGGGTAAATCATCCATGTCCAAATTCTTGTTTATTATTGATGTATTTTGATATATATGATGGATTCTTGTTAGAGGAATTGAAAGAAATGTGATACTAGTAGGTTTGATGTTTATGCATGGATGATTCATGTTGATTAGAATGAGGAATTTGATGAATTAATTATGAGATTAGAAAGATATGTGTGAGTTAGTTGTATACTATGCTTAGGAGGTAGTATACACACAAAATGTATGATGAACTCATGAGGAAATTGAGATTAGATCACTTGTAAGTGATTAACAAAGTAGTTATGAAATGGGTTTTGACGATATGATAGAAGTAATGATATGCTTATGTTAATGATGTTTGAAAATCATATATGTGTATGTATGTTTAAAGAAATTGGATAAGAAATGATGGATTAGCATGTTAAAAGGTTAAATGATAAACTTAATATAAGATCCGTGTGATGAAAAGGTTATGATAAATGACGAATAAGCTAACTATCTTGAGAATGATATATGATAGTTGATGCTTGATAAGCGACATGGAAGCTTGGGAAAGAAGCGGGTCAAACGGGACTTATGTGCATGGGAAGCGTACTCGGATGCAAGGTAAGTAAAGCTTACACCCCTTTTGTAGGATATTTATTCATGGTATAAATTAAGAGTATGATAAGTTAAATATATGAGGAATGATATTTCGGCAAGTTTCGATACGGATCGGAACATGTGTCTATGATAAGAAACTAAGTTGTGGGTGAAAGGGGTAAAAAAGGGTATTATGGTAATTTTGATTACGAGCTAACGATAGAATACGGTACATGGATGGGATAATGAATAATTACTATCCCATAAGGATGAAACGGTCTTTTAGACCAAACCGGTCAAATGTTGAAGGTATCACCATTTGACGATGTCGACTAATGATTTTATTGTCAAGTATTATGAATTCACAGGGTGAATAGCGAAAGGATTTGCGTTGTTATTAACTAGCACTTTAGTGGATGAGGTATTAAAACAGGTCATAGCTTTGACTCGAGCAAGGTATGTGTGATTAGAGTTATAGTTAAGTAGTAGGATTGGTTAAATATGCAATGAAGTCCCTTGTTGCAAAGGATGGAGCAAAGTTGACAAAAACGCCCTTGATAGGTATATCGGGCAAACGACCTTAAAAGTCATTTGGAAACGAGCTATTCGATTAGAGTAATGCCTTGGTCAAGTATGAAAGCGAAGGGTATGGTTTTGTATGTCATAGACCATTTAATGCGTAAATACCCATAACGGGTCAAAATAAGGTTTTGAGTGAAAATGTGTTAAGAGGATGCAAGACATCCAAGAATTTAATCCTTTATGATAAACAATGTTGAAATTATAAGGTTCATGAGGAATCGAGGTCAAATAATCAGATTATGTTGATAAATGCATGAACGGGTCAAAACTTGGTAAAAAGGTAATAAGTCGATAGCTTAAAAGTTCAGAATTTTGTTAACCTAGATATGGGATTTCAAGTTCACATGATAGAATGTCAAATTACGAGCATGTAGGAAGAAACGGGAGGTTAAACGAGTAAACGGTTCAAAAGTTATGCGCGTTTTAGTGCGTTCGGACGACGAAACGGATCTGCAGAAAAATGGAGAAACCAGGGGCCGTCGCCGACGGCATGTTTGGCCGTCGCCTACGCCATGTGCAAATGTTGTTTTTCTCCGACGCCCTAATACACTGTCTACGCGATGTTGACCGACGCGAGGAAGCGCACGGTCGTGCGCTTGGGCCGCATGGTCGTGCGATTCCGAGTAAATCATTGCACTGGCTTGTGCACTGCAAGGGCTCCCGACGTCGTAGGTTCCGCACGGTCGTGCGGTTGGGACGCACGACCATGCGTCAGCTGCAAGTTCATCCGAATGTGCAGAATTCATCCGAAATCAGTCCCGTAACCTATAAGGAGTCCCAAAATGTATTCTAAACTCTTTGTAGAGTGTTTATGAGATGCGATGAGCGTGTACGCAAGCATAAAATGGAACGAAATAAGTATAGAGGCATATGTAAGTATAAGTATGGATTTACCTACATGATTAGTAAAAGGGAATCCATAGGCAAACACGTCTAGGAATGTATGTATGTGAGTAGGTATGTATGTATGCAGGTATGTATGTATGTATGTATGTATGTATGTATGTATGTATGTATGTATGTATGTAAATACGTATGTGAAGACGTAATCATGTATGTATGTAAGTAAATGCGTATGTATGTATGTAAGTAAATGCGTATGTATGCAAGTAAAGGTATGTATGTATGTACGTAGTCATGTATGTATCGTATACGTGGTTCAATACATTTAAGTATTGACGTTATTAACAGTGTGCCTCGAGAATGAAATGTAATGCAGGTACATTATTGAAGTTTCGCCAAGGATTAGACACCCGGATGGAATGATTAAATCTAGAAAGATAACGGGATGGAAAGTATATGTGGATAGAACGTAACGAGACTACATGATTAAGAATCTTGTTTTTATATAATGTATGCTAATGTTGCGAATGTATGTGGTAGGTGCAGGTTGTACGAATCACAGATTATCATCACGAGGAGTAGCGATCAAAGACCGAGTCACAAGATAGATTGTACGGGAATGCTTGAGTATGTAATTTGATAAACATAAGTTATGCTTTTATTTTATTAAATAAGTACGAAGGATGCATATATTGTAAAAGAGTTATTTTAAAAGGAACTTTCAAGTAAGTCAAAACGTTTGTAATGGAAGAAATTTTATGGTATGTATTTTCGCTGCGTCTTTTCAGTTAAAGCGTGTTAGGGTCTTACAAGTTGGTATCAGAGCCATGGTTTGAGTGAAATCAAGTATGAGGAGATAAATACTTGAACTCAAACATGTGTGCTCTTGTGACAAGAAACCCGTACAATCCGAGACTCGATCAAGATCTAAAGGTAGAAGCAAACGTAAGTATGTGCTTAAGTATGTATTTGAAGAAAACTAACAGTATATTATGCGTAAGGTAAGCATAATTGCTTGGAAAGGATGATCCGTGATTGCGGTCTAGGACCGGCATCAAGGCAAGTAATAGGATAAATTGACCCCAGGTACGTAAACCTATCGTGTGGGCGTATAAAATGGTATAATTAAGCAAGTGAAAGAAAAATTTAAATGAAAAATAATAATGACATGGTAAAGAAGTTTTGAAAATGTTTCACGTGCCGAAACTTAATTCTTCAGACATAAGGTGGCAATTACACGAAGACACGAAACTAGTATGTGGATTGTGTACCTGGCCAGTACACAAGAAACGTATGACGTTCGTGAGCCCGTGATAATTGTTACAGGTATGTCCGTTAGAATTAGGTAGTAGGTGGACGTGGGGGTGAAGAAAAATGTAAGACTTTAAGGAATGAAAGTATGAATGATATGTTAGAATTCGCGAGACGGATTCGAAACATGAAATGAATGAAAGTATGAATGATATGTTAGAATCTGCGAGATGGATTCGAAGCATGAAAGAAATGAAGTATGAATGACCTGTTCGAATCCGCGAGACGGATTCAACACATGTAAGGAAGAAAAGGTATGAATGATATGTTTGAAACCGCTAGACGGATTCAAACATAGAAGGAATGAAGGGTATGTATGTTATTTTTGAATCTGCGGGACGGATTTAAAACGTAAAAAGGATGTAATGAATGTCTTTATAAGTAAGCGTGAATGAAAAGAGGTACGAACGTGTACCTCAATACATATACGATAGTAAAGAAACGATAGTTTGGCCTGGAAAGGTCAAACTGTGAAGGTAGACGGAATAAGTAACTAGAATGAAAGAATTGCATGTGAGGAATGAAATGTGTGACACGTTATAGCGTGTACGTAGGAATCTGTAGAATGAATGTTTGAATGAAAAGTGCTAACTGCTAAATTTGTTGATAATAATGTTAGAATCCTTGAAGTGATGAAACCAATCAAATTGGTGGGAGGTTGTGTGAACGGAGGCACATTATGTGGAGGAATAAAATCTAGTCTGGTACGGCTAGTACTCGTGAAGAGTATGGACAAGTCTGATTTACGGATCGCTGAAGTATGGAATGAAATCGAGGTAAGTAAAATGTTTTAATTCATGACGGATAAGTATGAATTAGTAAATTGAAAACGCCCTACAAAATGAATAGTGAAATGAGTATGGTATAGTATGGAATGTTGATTCCTAACAGTTGGCATAAGAAGAAAATTATGTCATTAAGAAGTGAATCTCAAAGGTTTTAAGTGAAAATTTCGAGAAATTGTTAAACTCTCGTATAAAGAATTTGCGTGACACGTGGGTTTATGCAAATTAAATAATGCATAAAATAAGAGAAATAGTAATGTAGCATGAATAAGGTGAGTTGAAGGTAACGTAAGAGTATGTATGGTACAAGTAACTATAGAAAATGAAGAATGATGTTAACTTTGGAATTAAGCACGAATGCATGACTATGAAATAATAACCTTGTTGAGATAACGAACAAAAATTAACTGTTATGAAATATCTATATAGAATGTGATCTTAAAGGATGAGATGAAGGTACTAGATCTGTTATAAACAGATCATATGAAAGTAAGCATTATTGTAAGTTTAAATAAATATGTATATTGACCTGTTACTAACGGATCGAGGAAATGAGAATGTGATCTGAAGGTATGCCATGGAAAGTATAGACTTATTGAGAAGAAGACAATTGTACGAATAATTATGAATTAAGATCAGATGGTTACTTATAATTATGATGCAACTATGAAGTCAAACATAGATGTGTATGTGTAAATGAAAATGAGAAAGGTTTCGGGGACGAAACCTTATTTAAGGGGGGTAGACTTGTAACACCCCAAAAACGGGATTGGTAATTTAGAACCCGGTTTAGGTAAAGGAATGGGAAAAGTACCGTTAGTAGTAAAAGTAAACCCATAAATAAAATAACTACGAATAAACTAGCCTAGTGGTGTCATGTATATAAGTAATAAGATGATGAGTTTTTAGTCCTGTATGCAATCAAAACGAAATTTGAGGGACCAAAACCGTTAAGATGGAAAGATGGGTTTTATTTATGAAAGTTAACACACACAAAACACACACTTCGTGTGTGTTCTAGATCGAGCAGGAGCTTATGAGCTCAAAACCCTAACTTCCACCAATTTCATAAAATTGGAAGGCAAGATGAAGCCTAAATTCATAACCGAGCATGGATTAATGATCACCTTCACAAGGGGATCGTAAGGTATGTCTTAAAAGTTATATTGGTGATCTTTCACGAAGTGGGTTATGATGTAAATTACGAATTTGTATGAAATTGAGAACGAGTATGTGTTAGAATCATCATATAGAACATGGATTATGCATGGTTTAGGTTAATTTGATGTTTAAGGGTGAAACCCGTTGGTTATGGTGAAGATGATGACATGGGTAAATCATCCATGTCCAAATTCTTGTTTATTATTGATGTATTTTGATATATATGATGGATTCTTGTTAGAGGAATTGAAAGAAATGTGATACTAGTAGGTTTGATGTTTATGCATGGATGATTCATGTTGATTAGAATGAGGAAATTGATGAATTAATTATGAGATTAGAAAGATATGTGTGAGTTAGTTGTATACTATGCTTAGGAGGTAGTATACACACCAAATGTATGATGAACTCATGAGGAAATTAAGATTAGATCACTTGTAAGTGATTAACAAAGTAGTTATGAAGTGGGTTTTGACGATATGATAGAAGTAATGATATGCTTATGTTAATGATGTTGGAAAATCATATATGTGTATGTATGTTTAAAGAAATTGGATAAGAAATGATGGATTAGCATGTTAAAAGGTTAAATGATAAACTTAATATAAGATCCGTGTGATGAAAAGGTTATGATAAATGACGAATAAGCTAACTATCTTGAGAATAATATATGATAGTTGATGCTTGATAAGCGACATGGAAGCTTGGGAAAGAAGCAGGTTAAACGGGACTTATGTGCACGGGAAGCGTACTCGGATGCAAGGTAAGTAAAGCTTACACCCCTTTTGTAGGATATTTATTCATGGTATAAATTAAGAGTATGATAAGTTAAATATATGAGGAATGATATTTCGGCAAGTTTCGATACGGATCGGAACATGTGTCTATGATAAGAAACTAAGTTGTGGGTGAAAGGGGTAAAAAAGGGTATTATGGTAATTTTGATTACGAGCTAACGATAGAATACGGTACATGGATGGGATAATGAATAATTACTATCCCATAAGGATGAAACGGTCTTTTAGACCAAACCGGTCAAATGTTGAAGGTATCACCATTTGACGATGTCGACTAATGATTTTATTGTCAAGTATTATGAATTCACAGGGTGAATAGCGAAAGGATTTGCGTTGTTATTAACTAGCACTTTAGTGGATGAGGTATTAAAACAGGTCATAGCTTTGACTCGAGCAAGGTATGTGTGATTAGAGTTATAGTTAAGTAGTAGGATTGGTTAAATATGCAATGAAGTCCTTTGTTGCAAAGGATGGAGCAAAGTTGACAAAAACGCCCTTGATAGGTATATCGGGCAAACGACCTTAAAAGTCATTTGGAAACGAGCTATTCGATTAGAGTAATGCCTTGGTCAAGTATGAAAGCGAAGGGTATGGTTTTGTATGTCATAGACCATTTAATGCGTAAATACCCATAACGGGTGAAAATAAGCTTTTGAGCGAAAATGTGTTAAGAGGATGCAAGACATCCAAGAATTTAATCCTTTATGATAAACAATGTTGAAATTATAAGGTTCATGAGGAATCGAGGTCAAATAATCAGATTATGTTGATAAATGCATGAACGGGTCAAAACTTGGTAAAAAGGTAATAAGTCGATAGCTTAAAGGTTCAGAATTTTGTTAACCTGGATACGGGATTTCAAGTTCACATGATAGAATGTCAAATTACGAGCATGTAGGAAGAAACGGGAGGTTAGCTGCACAGAAGGAAGCTGTATTGGAAGCTAACTATCCTTATGAAAAATTATGAGTAACTGAAGGACAGTTATCCTATGGCAAGGACGGAATCCTAAGGTTAAATGGACGAATATGGGTTCCAGTTTATGGAGGACTTCGGGATGTTATCCTCCAGGAAGCCCATAGTTCTAAATATTCCGTTCATCCTGGAGCTGATAAGATGTACCAGGATTTGAGGGCAAATTACTGGTGGATTGGTTTGAAGAAATCTGTAGCCACTTATGTGGCCAAATGTTTGACGTGCGCACAAGTTAAAGCAGAACATCAGAAGCCGTCCGGGTTGCTACAACAGCCTGAACTTCCCACCTGGAAGTGGGAGATGGTGACAATGGATTTCATCACCAAGTTGCCAAGGACAAGGAAAGGAAATGATACTATATGGGTGATAGTAGATAGACTGACTAAGTCAGCCCATTTCCTACCCATTGTAACACCCCGAAAACGGGTTTGGTAATCAAAATCCGTTGATACTAAAAGACGGGTAGCGTACCGTTATTAGTAAAAAAAAATAATAATAAATAATAACCCGGCAAATAATTGGGTTTAAACAAGAAATACTAATAGTAAATACAAGCGAATCAAAGTTTTCAGGAATTGAATTTATAAGAGCCCGAGTTAACGGGACTTAAAATATAACGGGTTATAATTCCCGGGACCCACCAAGTAACTAGGAATACTAACCTAGTTAGTTAGTGTCTTGACATAATATAACAAATATGGTTAAAACACCTATAGATAACTTGTGTAAGGTCAAGGGACTAAACATGGGCAAATGAGATTAAGTTTTATTAAAACAAATTAATAAACAAAACACACACACATACGTGTGTGTGTGTCTGCGATTTCAACCAGAGCCAGGGAAGCTCTCTTGCTCAAAACCCTAGTCCCTCAAGAATCTCTCAGATTGAAGCCCAAAGCAAGAGCCAAATCAATGCATGAACACAGATTCGTGATCACCTAGTCACGGGGATTACAAGGTATGTTGAAAATTATGATTTGGTGATACTTTGAGATTATGATGAACAATCATAATCGAAATTCTGGAATGAATATTGATTCTATGAGTGTTATTATGAATATATCTTGGTTTAGAAACAAACCCTAGTAGAAAATTGGAGGAATTGTTGTCAAAACTAGGGATTTGATAATTACCATATTATATGCTAAGTGGGTTTTGACTTAATAATGAAGATGATGATATGTTAGTGTTAGAAATCATCATAGGTGATAGTTGATGCAAGATACTTGAACAAATTATAAGTTTGAGTGAAAGCTTGTGCATGACTTGAAGTGGGTTTTTGTATGTTATGATGAACACTCGGATTTGGAGTGTTAATTTGATGAATATTGATTGTTATGATATAAGTTCTTGATGTAGTTCATGAACACTAGACATAGAGGGTTGAAATTTGATGTTAATCTTGGTATAAATGACTAATTATGAACTAGTTAGCAAATGTGTAGAGTTATGCCCATTAGGTGTTTGTTAAAATGCCTAAATGAGAAGTAAGGTGTTGAAATTCAAGTGAAACGCCTAATTGACAAGCTTGACTAATTACATAAGACATGGGGATAAAACGGGTTCTAATCATAATGTAGATTTGCCTTAATTGTGCATATTATATGATTAAAAGTAGTTGACTTTAGAAAGTCAAACTAACTAGTGATGAGGTCGAATAAGTGGTTTCGGCTAAGAAAATAAGTAAGGTGGTATAGTCGTGATTGTTAATGACTAATCTAACCACCTTGTAAATGATGAACAATAGTTGGCGCTTAAACAAGCTAGGTGAAGCTTGGAGTGAAAGCGGGTCAAACGAGTCAAGCATAGAAGAAAAACGTAGCTCGGATGCAAGGTAAGTGTAATCTACCCACTTATGTAGAATGCTCGTTATTTCGATACTTGTGAACGTGAAAACAATAATATTGGAAATTTGGAAATTTGTTAAGTGTCGACTTATGTAAATCATGGTTAAAAAGGATACCCATGGCGTAAGCCGAAATGGGTTGAAACTGCAAGAAAATAGTGTAAAAGAAAAAGGGTATGCTTATAAAACCCGGGATGGGATGATGCATGAATTGGAAATCAAAAACGGTGTTTTTGATTTAAATAGATAATGTTCGGCATATAGTTCAAACGGGTCGAATGGTGGTGGCAACACCATTTGACAATATCGACTAATGTGGTCGTCAAGTCTTATGTTAACAGGACCGATTAGCAAATCGGATAGTTGCGTCCTCATTGATGGTATGATAATAAGAGCGAGGTATAAATCGGATCTATTTGTTGATCCGAGCCAGGTACGCATATTCATGTTGTAGTTAAAAATGCTATTTCGGTTGAATAATTGGAAAGAGAGTCCTTTGTAGTAAAAAGAACTAAATCGACCAAAACGCCCTTGTTGGCTAATTCGAACAAACAACCTTTAAAAGTTGTTTGGAAACGAGTTTTATGAGTAGGTAAATACTTAGAATAAGTCTAGAAACTGAAAGAGGTATTATATTTAGTCAAATAGCTCAATTTGAGTTTTACCGTAAAATAATGATCCAAGGGGTAAAACTTGGATTATATAGATTACCACATTAAATCCACCATAAATATACTTGTGGTGGAAGATTATATGATAAGAAATGTGGTAATGCAAATGCTAGAAACAATTGTCAGCGATTTATGATTGAAAGTGCTTAAATACCCTTAACGGGTCAAAATAAGCATACGAGCGAAAACGGGTTTAAATTGTGTGATAAACCTATGATTAGAACCTAATATAGTAGGTAACATTAATTCGAAGAAGTGTATGAGATATAGGAATCAAATAAATATGTTTGTTTGATAAAATGCATAAACGAGTTAAAATTCGGTGAAAAGGTAACGAGTCGAAGACTTAGAAGTCTCAAAATTTCTTATGTTGGATGTAGGATTTTAACTCCATTAGATGGAGGATTAAATTACGGACGCGTAGGAAAAAGAATCGGGTAAAACGGATCAATAACGAAGAAGTTATGGCCGTTTCCGTGAAATCAGGTTACGCAGGGAATTTGCAGCACCAGCAAACGAACTTCTGTCGAAAACAAGCACTCGCGTAGCGCGAGCATCAGTGGCGCTACGCGAGCCCCTAAACTCCGAAAATTCTTAAATTTTATCATTTTTAACCCCTGTACTTGTTTGGACTTGATATTTGACTATCGAAACTAACTTGTAAGTTGGTTTTGATCATAGGTGAATGTCAAGAGTGCACGGATGAAGATCAAGCAGCTACGAAGAACCGAACACACGAGATTAAAGCTTCCGCACAACATTACGTCATAACTTTTAAATGGCGAACTTATCTAAATTTTGTTTAAAACTTTTAAGTTGTAAAAGTTTTAAATTACTCGTATTTTTCTAAGGATACTTAATGATAAATTCATGTTTGTTTTCGTTAATTGCACGAAAACCCTTAGATTAATAACATGGGTGTTACACCCATTAAGGAGACCTATAGCTCCGACATGTTAGCCCAATTGTACGTAGATAAGATTGTATCTTTGCATGGCGTACCAGTGTCTATTATCTCTGACAGAGATACTAGATACACATCACATTTTTGGAAAAGTTTCCAACAATCTTTGGGCACGCGCCTAAATTTTAATACGGCTTATCATCCTCCGACGGACGGGCAGAGTGAGCGTACAATCCAAACTTTGGAAGACATGCTTCGTGCATGTGTGATTGACTTAGGTGGTAGTTGGGATAACCACCTGCTATTAATCGAGTTCTCTTATAACAATGGCTATCATACAAGCATTAAGGCTGCGCCTTTCGAGGCCTTGTACGATAGGAACTGCAGAACGCCCGTTTGTTGGGCAGAAGTTGGAGATGTCCAACTGACAGGACCTGAAATAGTCCTGGAGACGACGGATAAGATTGTGCAAATACGCGATCGTCTCAAAGCTGCCAGGGATAGGCAGAAAAGCTACGCAGATTTAAGGCGTAAACCTCTGAAATTCGAGGTAGGTGACAAGGTACTACTTAAGGTATCACCCTGGAAAGGGGTAATGCGTTTTGGCAAGAAGGGCAAGTTAAGCCCCAGATACATAGGACCATTCGAGATCATCGAATGTGTCGGATCAGTGGCGTATAAGCTAAATTTGCCTGAAGAGCTCAGTAGTATTCATAACGTATTCCACATCTGCAATCTGAAGAAATGTCTAGCTGATGAATCACTAGTCATACCACATACAGATGTGCACATCGATGAGAGCTTGAAGTTTGTTGAAAAACCTTTGTCGATTGAGGATCGACGGGTTAAGAAGCTTCGAAGGAAGCATGTACCGATCGTAAAAGTGAAATGGGATGCCCGTAGAGGTCCCGAGTACACATGGGAGGTAGAGTCCACAATGAAAGAGAAATACCCTCACTTATTTCAGTAAATCTCGAGGTCGAGATTTCTTTTAAGGGGGTGAGGATGTAACACCTCATAATTTCATGTCCAATATTATATCGACACGTGTCATGAACTTTAAACGTGTAAAGGATTACCTTAGAAGGACTAAAGTTGACAAACAAGGAAGGTATGTGAATATAAGGGTTCAAAATGTCAACAAAGGATAAATATATTTTACAATAACCCTACATGATGTTTATACCCTTAAACGAATGAATCATGGATCATACGAAGCAGATTGTGAAAGAAAGTGAGAGATTACAAACTACAGGGGTTAAATGTGTCAACATGTTTAAAGTATACCTCTGAGTGACCGTTTAGCAAACCTGAAGCTTTGTAACGATTAATTATGCTCACTAGAATGCATGATAAAAATTTCACCAAGTTTCGTTATCGGATGAGAAAGTTATGATAAAATTCGTATACGAGGGGTTAAAAGCGTCGACATGTTAATTAAATACCTCTGAGCGACCTATGTATAAATCCCAAACCTTAACCTGTGTTATAAACATCTGATAAACATCCTAATCCGGTGAATGCTAGTAATAATTGATCCAAATTGCAAAGATGGGATCCTATGAGAATGTGTTTGACAAACCTTCGTTCATGGCCCTTTCAAAAGAATCCAAGACATTTTTGAAGCATGGCAAGTTGACATAACTGTTCAAGCATGTTCAAGAGGTCCCATACTGATAATAAAGGTCCAGATTCGAAGTTGTAAATTTGCATGATCAAAGTTTGAAAGGTTACAAATTTTTGTTTTCTGGTGAAGGCTTACGGACCGCAAAGGATACCCCTTACGGTCCGTAAGCAAGCAGACCGGGTGAATTTTTTTTGAAAAGCGGATACGGACCGCAAGGCTTTAGCCTTACGGTCCGTAAGACGATCCCAGCAGCAGAAAACATGACAGGTGCCTGTATAACAAGTTTAACCGACTTACATTGCCATTTTTCATCACCATGTGTAGCACAAACTAGTTCTTAGGCACTAGGGACACTTGTAATTGATCAGGGATCAATCCTAGAGTTGTTTGGCATGATCTTGATCAATCAAGATCACTATATAAAGACCCACATTATTTCAATTTTTGATCATTCATTCACACTCAACTTCTGATCATTTCTGGAGCACAAGAGCCTTCCCTAAGCATCACTAGTCGTGCATAGGACCTTGGTAAGCTTCCTTGACCTTCCTTAATCGTGTTTTGCTTAGTTTATGGCTTAAAAGTCAAACCGTCGTAATTAAGGTTTGACTTAACGATAAATCGCTAATGGTCCAGTGTTTTGGCAAATTGAAAGTAGTTATAAGTTGGTATTTATGTGGGCAATAAACCCTTAAAAGGGCACCCTCTGAATTCCACTCTAACTAGGTCAAACGTCGGGTCAAACTCAATTCGAAAAAGTCAACAGAATCTTAATTTTCGAATTAACGCATAATTAACAATGTAGAAGACGAGTAACCTATTTTATCACTCATATAACTTGGTAATCAATGCAAGAACATGTCTAAGCATGTCCGACCCGACAATTTTCAGTATAGGACCGGTTCGGAACCGAAAGTCGCATAAATTGACCATTGCTTTGACTTTCAGTTCTGACCCATTTTGGCATGATTTAGAAATGCCGTATAGCTTCATTAGGACCTGGTTACATGATAGTATAACCCTCTGTGATTGACTCGTTGATTGTCCGATTCATTTACACGTTTCCGTTAATTGCTTAATGTTGACCATAATGCCCATTTGACCTTAAAATGAGAATTTTGGAAATGTGAGAGGACAATAATCTTTGTTACTGATTTATAAACATGTCCCTAAATTTTCACATCAGTTTGAGGTCTAAATTGAGAGTTATGCTCAATAGCGTAATTAAAACGCTTTTTATTAACTAAACGGCGTAATTAGCATAAAGCCTATCTAAATCCAATTTTTGACACCAAACCTTTTACCCACTGATGTAATATAATATTTTGGGATTTTTGAAGATTTTTAATTATTTTTAAACTGATCATAACCTAAGGTTATTGCCTTGATTCGGTAAATACCGATTATACCATTTTCGTTTATGAAATGAGTTTTACATAACAATTTGATACCAAATCTTTGGCTACTGATTTTATGAGATAAATGAAGCATTTTGAACTTTATAACCTGATCAGAAAACTCGGATGTCCTGTTATAACCCGGAAATCGCTTTAAACGACGTTTTACGCGTATTAAGCACCTAGTATGGGTTTAAAACCATTTTATCATATAAGACTTATCACCAACTAATATAGCCTATTAAATTAAGTTTTTTTACTATTTATTTCAGACCCGAAACTCAGAATTATAATTATTCTCTTTTGTAATCTTTAAAATGACCAAAATACCCCTACGGGGCTTAATTTGAGATTAAACTCGTTTTGGGCATAATGGAAGGTATCCTACTGATATCACAACATGTTTAAAGCATATTAACTTAGGAAACCTGTTCGTAACTCATTTGGTTACCCGTTATGCGTTATTCGCGTCCGGTTCGGTTTATGTAACTAGTTTGCATAAATTGACCGAAACGGGTCAAACCTTATCATTTTTATCTCAAAATCCAAAATGTGTTTAGTTTACCCATATTATACAAGTATACAAACTTGTCGGGTCTAAACCACATTCTAATCCGGTCTTCGCTTAATCGTGCATTTGGAACCGTATATCTTCCTTTAAAACTAACCGGTCTAAGTTTAGGCTTAATTAAGACTCGTTAGGAATCTAATAGGTTATTAAAACCTTCGTTCCAGATTAGGAGCCCAGTAAAAGCTACGTGCACTTGCTGTTGTGTTTTATACTTTGCTCAGGTAAATACTTTTAACTTATTTTCCCTATACGGGCTTGGGGTACGGTATTATAATAATACCGCTTGGTCGGGTATGAAGTCGTACAATCAGATATTGATTAAAAAGATGCATAACCCGTTTTATTCTGTCTTGTTTGATGCAATGCCTTTGGGGGGTTAATGACCGTGTCCTGGATATCCTCGGCTCATTCATTAGAAATGGCCACGACTTAAGCACGGGGTGTAGGCATACACCTGACAGCTGCGTATGTAAAAAGGTAGTCCACAAGAAGGGTATCTTCTTGTGGGTATTATACCAAGTGGTGTGTCTATTAATCTTGTTAAACCGACTCTTCTAACCGGGTAAATGGACGACAAACATGTAAAACTGTATACAAGTTTATTTATAAATAATTATCCCAAGTTATTAAAGATATTTTGTGCCATGTGCATTCAAACTAATTTTCTTAAACTCTTTTCAAAATGAGTCCGTTAATTGTATTTACCAGTGTAAACTGACGTATTTTCCCAAAAAGGTTAAGTGCAGGTACTATACGAAATAGGCTGGCTACTCCAGGCATCAATAATCAAGTCTTGCAAGCTCTAGATGTTAAAGTCTGTTGAACAATGATTTTATTTATCTTTTTGATCCGCCTGTGAACCCTTTACAGTCCGTTGTAATACTTTGATATTACTATTTATTCGGTTTGTAATGTGATTCATACCTTTTGCTTCCGCCGTGCATTTATAAATTGTGTTGTTTGACTATGATGATATCAACTACGTCACGATACTCCCCATCGGGCCCACCGGTAATACGTGGAAATATCGGGGTGTGACATATGTGAAGACGTAATCATGTATGTATGTAAGTAAATGTGTATGTATGCAAGTAAAGGTATGTGTGTATGTACGTAGTTATGTTTGTATCGTATACGTGGTTCAATACATTTAAGTATAGACGTTATTAACAGTGTGCCTCGAGAATGAAATGTAATGCAGGTACATTATTGAAGTTTCGCCAAGGATTAGACACCCGGATGGAATGATTAAATCTAGAAAGATAACGGGATGGAAAGTATACGTGGATAGAACGTAACGAGACTACATGATTAAGAATCTTGTTTGTATATAATGTATGCTAATGTTGCGAATGTATGTGGTGGGTGCAGGTTGTACGAATCACAAATTATCATCACGATGAGTAACGATCAAAGACCGAGTCACAAGATAGATTGTACGGGAATGCTTGAGTATGTAATTTGATAAACAAAAGTTATGCTTTTATTTTATTAAATAAGTACGAAGGATGCATATATTGTAAAAGAGTTATTTTAAAATGAACTTTCAAGTAAGTCAAAACGTTTATAATGGAAGAAATTTTATGGTACGTATTTCCGCTGCGTCTTTTCAGTTAAAGCGTGTTAGGGTCTTACACAACTGCTAATTATTTTGCATGAACTTGTGTATTTTTATGCTTAAGGGTTTTAAAAATTAAAACAATAGAGTTGGAGAAGATGATTGCACATAATTCTCACCCACCACCGTCCATTCCAGTTTTTTTTATTTCGAGAACATAACTTATGTCAAGGTAACTTATGTTCACCATTTCAGGTTGCATCAATGGACAATACCTTCATTCGCCCAATCGTGTGTAAACCTACATATGAATCGGATAAGGTAAGTACGAGCTTTATAATCAATTTAATAGCTTTTTTATACCTATGATTTTATTGTTATAATTTATCATGTTCTCATATATTATTGTGTAAAAAACATGAAATTGATGACGTGGAGTTTGGGGCATTGAATGGTTCCATACATTCCAGGCTTTCAACAAAACTTTAGCACCCATTATTGAGCAGTTTACCTACAAACAAATTACAGTTTTTTTTTTCAAAATAACAAACAGCCACGATAAATGTGGAGTTGTGGGTTTAACCACCCAAACATTTTACAGTTTTTTTTAAATAATAAACCACCTGTGATAAATGTGGATTAGTGGGTTTAACCAACTTATTTCCTAAAAAAAGGATAGTCGTACCTGCAGTTTATTTTGCTTTTATATAACGAGTAGCAGGACTGAATCATTTATCATTTTTTTGTGAAAACTGCAACCATGAATCAATCACCTCCAAAGCCATCAATTATGAACAAAGAATAGCCTGCGGGAAACTGTGACATGCAAATGAAGCAGGTTAAAATAGTTATTTTATTTGGCCTTAATTTGTTTTTTTTGTTATTACTAAATTTATGCGAAGTGTAGAAGCTTCAAAATGGTGCTGAAATAATCAACGACGACCAATTCAGATTTGACAAGGTACATATTAATATGCAATTAATACATACCTTACTTTCTAATTCATGCATTTCTTTGTGTAGTTACCACTGTGGTCGAAAATGCACAAAATGATGAACGCCTGACCTGCAAGTGAAGGTTAAAGTGATTATTTTACATTAGTTATTATTTTAGTGTATTGTTAACATGTAATATGTTTGCAATGTACAGTTTCCTGAAGATACCGTTCACATTGTTGTTCCCGGCCCACACAACCCTAAAATGGTATACTTAATACCTCACTTTTTTAAATTGTTACCGATGTTTTTTTTATTAGTTTATTATTTTTAACTTACTAAGAAAACTACAAAACATTAATGCAAGTATAAGAGGGTTATTGACTATATATATATATAGTCAATAAACCAAATTATTTGAAAAAAATCAAAAATCTAAAAGCAACTGGGTTTTCTTCAAGTGATTCTCGAAACCCTCGGTCTGTATCCCCAAACAACAACCTAAATTGATCGACTCTGTCACCTCTTTCTCTAATTCCGCATCGCTGTAGACCTCCTCTCCATTTGTCGCGACAATTGGAGTAGGCTCTCTGTCCACCGGACCATTATCCCCTCCAACATCTTCTCCATATATAAATGGTTCATAAATGATTTTTATATACCAGTTTTGCAAAACCGACAAATTTCAAAACAGCTACTTAAAAACCAAATTATTTGAAAAAATTCAAAATCTAAAAGCATGCTATTAACGTGACAAGGTGTCCATTTCATTATGGTATGGTGGCCGGCAATGTTTTAAAAACCGGTTTTTAAATTGTACCGGGTTAGGATCAGAAATGGTTCAACCGGTTGAACCGGGTTGTGTCGGGCGATTCAACCGGGTTAACTAATTGACCCTATAAATACATAAAATACAATTTTTACTCAAAAAATAATCCAAATCTACATCAATTTTTAATAAAAAAATATTTCAAAAGTTAATCCATCATAAAAAATAATAAAAAAATTCACTTTTGAGCACTAGGTTTTACTAAGAAGTAAATCGTCACCTTCTTGAACCTATAAAAGATTAAAAGACCAAATTTTAACCTTTGACCCGATACCGGTATACCGGTATAACCCAATTTACCGGCGGTACAACTACTTTGTCGTTTCCTCAATTTACCAGGGTATGATTCGTGTCGGCCAAGTTTCCGGCATCTGGTTTAACCGGTTCAACCGACCGGTATAAACCGGTTTTTAAAACATTGGTGGCCGATTGGAGGGTGGGAATGTGCGCTATGGGTGAGTACATACATGAGTGGCGGTTATTAATTGTTATTCAATGTAATAATGATCAAAAAAAGTTTTTATATGAAAATTGTTCATACAAAAGAACAAGTAAACAGTTAAATAATAATCTAATAATAGATAGATTATAAACACTTATTAACTTTTAATTTTAGGTACATATATTATAAGCTGTACTAGGCTGTTGCACGGTGATATTGTTAATCCTAGCCAATCTTCATCAGTTCATTGGTAAGTATTTAAGTATTCATGTTTTATTTGTCTACTAATATATTCAGTATAGACACAATACTTTATGCATGAAATAGCCACATCAACACATAAATCAAATCCTATTTAAACTAGAACAAATAATATAACAGATAAAAAATACAAAACACACAATGCATTATGCAAAACATTTATTTCAATACCGGTCCTCCTAACCCGGCAACATCAAAGCCTATAACCAAATAATTAAGTAAAAAATGAGAATACATAGTGTATTTTAGCAAGCCACAAGGATAAGTAATACTTACAGTGATTGTAGGAAGAAAAACTTGTGATTGTAGGAAGAAAAACTTGATAACTCATTTAGGGTGTAGCATTCACCTATTAATATTTAATGGTT
Source organism: Helianthus tuberosus (assembly GCA_030545235.1). Taxonomy (NCBI): domain Eukaryota; kingdom Viridiplantae; phylum Streptophyta; class Magnoliopsida; order Asterales; family Asteraceae; genus Helianthus; species Helianthus tuberosus. The sequence continues at coordinate 13,186 of JARYGA010008116.1, read as the reverse complement.
CATGAACAAGACCTGAATACATGGTAATAATCATCAGAAACATATCAATATAAAAAAAACACGTCAAATAAACACATAAGCGGAATAAGAAAAATATAGCCACAGTGAAACACTTACTCTAATATAGGAGCCCACTAAAGTTGCACTAGCCCATTCTCTTTACAAACCCAACTCCAGTCTGTCACGTATTATCCATCCCACTAAAACAATCCCTTATCTATTTAGCCAACTAAAGACAGGTTTAAACACCTGCATCATAAATATAAACAAAATAATAATTTCAAGTTTCCAACAAAACAAAGTTGAATAATGTAAAATAGTGCAAAACTGAGACCGGTAATTGACCCCATTGTGACTATCTCAATTCCGTTATGTTAACATCAAGCTTCCGCACACCCGATTGCATTGTTTCAAGCACAAAATGATTTATTTCATCAGATGTCTGTAAAATTAGACATTTAAAATAAGTACCTCAAACTTACTTCAAGTTAGCCAAAGAGTAACAAATTAAAATTAAAAAAAACATAGTGTTGTTTATACATGAAGTGACAAGATAGACATACTATACCAAAAACAGAGAATCAGAAAACCCTTATTGTAAAATAACAAATAAGTACTTCTAAATAAGACTCAACCAATTCTTACAGACATGGTCAGATTAGCGATTAATACACAGAAGATATAGCATATCTAATTACAGAACAGTTGTGTATTATCGAATATAAGTTTCAGTAGAATATAAAACTGGACAAACTGCATGAATTCAAAATTATGAACAAGAAAGTTGTACAACTAATTGAACCCGTAAAACATTAAAGTTTCGTGTAGCTTAGCTATTTAAATTGGACCATATACCAAACTCCGTATTCCACACCGAGCCTTGATTTTAACCTGATTATGTGTAACAAGATTGTCATTTTCGTTTCAAAGACAAGGTTTTTATCAACTATCACGAAGTCACCTAATTATGTGCAACATAATCGTATTTTTCATTACAAAGACAAGGTTTTGTCAATTATCACCATGTCAGAAATCATTTTTCGTTCAAATTAGCACACAATACTGAACCCTAGAACCCCCAAAACCACAAAAATAATCTGAAAACAATAACTTTGTTGTGAAATAGACAAGTATAAATGATAAACAAGTTACTTTGCAACCCCAAAACCTACCTAATATGATGTGAAAATGAACAAAGAACAAAATGTACCAAATATACAGCTACGAGATGATCGACAGTAGAAAACGTCGATTGCTTGTGCTTGCGGTTACCATTGAAGCGAAATGAGCGTATACAAACGAGATCGAATGGAGCGGCTGCGAAAGGGAACTAAACAAATGAGCATAAAATAACATTTATATGGATCCACTTGGGCGGTTCAAGTTACCCGTATTGTAATTTGTAACCATGGCATGGCAGGACCCTATTATAAAGTGGGTAACCCGATAACTTGGGGGTTTATTTAGTATGAAAAAAAAAACCAACCCAATAAATAACAAAATTCTAAATGTCAAAGCCAACATGAAATTAAACCAAGAAACTCATGACTAATATGGGTGTTTGGGATTGTTTATTTTGAGTTGCTTTTAAGTTTTTTACTTCTTAAAAGTTAATATGTAATTTTTGTAGTGTTTGGATAATGTGTTTTGAGAATGCGTTTCAGTGGTTTGAAAATAAGAAAAAGAAAAGTTAGATAGTTGTAATTTTTTCAAATAGAAGATGAAAAAGTAGGAAAAGGAGAACCAAACCGAAACACCATCAATATACGTTATCTTTGTTTGTTACCTTAGCGTAACCCGTCCAACGGACGGGTATTAAACTAGTTTTATAAGGTGGCCGGTTTGGGTGGTTTTACGAACCAAAGGTATACACATTCTTCAACTTGTCTGACCCATATCTTTTGATTCCATTTCCTTAAAAGAAGTTAAGGGGTCGTTTGGTTCGTAGAATGATTTGGAATTGGAATTGAAATTTGTATAGGAATTAGAATTTGAAGGAATTGGATTTGGAATTTAAACATTCCAATTGAAATTGAAAATTATTGGAATTGAAATCTCAATTCCATTTTTGTTGTGTTTCATTGTCAAATGAATTGGAATCCATCACCCCGGCACCCACAACCACCGGTTCGGGTCGAAATGGTTCGCGTCGAAACGGTTCGATTTGAAACAGTTTGAGTCAAAACGGTTCGATTCACGGTACTGGTCGAAAAGGTACAGGTCGAAACGGTTCGATTCAAAACCGTTCTGTCGAAACGTTGCGGGTCGAAACCGTTCGCGTCGAAACGGTAAGGGTCGAAACGGTTCGGTTCGGATCGAACGGGACGGGTTGAAACGGTCGAAGATTCCAACGAATTTACTTTAATTCCTTCACATATAGGAAGGATTTTGAATTCCTTTAGTTAAACGAATTTGAAGGAATTCATGCCTAATTCCAATTTCAATTTCATTGTCAACCAAACACATGAAGATTGGAATTGGGATTCCAATTCCATCAAATTCTGTGAACCAAGCATCTTAAGAGATGGAATTCAAATTCCAATTCCCTTAAATTCCATTGAATTCCTGCGAACCAAATGCCCCCTAAGACTATTTGACCCGTTAAGAGTTATAAATAACCCGAATCTCATGTATATTGTTGCACTGCAACTACAGACTGTGTAGAGCATGGGGTGGAGCAGAGAAAGTTGAGATTGAACGGGGAAATCATTCGTTATCTGATAAAGTTGGTGAAGCTGTTAAATTGTTAAGATAATAATTGGTATTTTTGAAAAGAGGGGGTCTTAATGGCTGGGATGATCCATGGACCAAATGCTACCGTTACATTTTCATGTTGTAATTTTTATTCTCACCAACCCATCATCATTCTTGGTTTATTTTACTTTAATTTCCAAATACGTGGAGTTCATGAATAAGAAATAGAGTTTCTTGAATGTCTCTTTACGACAATAACGTCTCTTTTTTATTCCTTGCATCCTTCTACATGATGTCTTGGCCTAGGTTGAGCGTGTTGTGATGCAATCTGTAATGCTAATGACATTGAATAGGTATTGACTTTGGATGTGTAAATTATACCTTATGTATATTTTAGCAATCTTATTGAGTTTATTGATCTCAGCATTCTAATAGTATGGTAAGGCTGGAGGGTACGAAGAGCCTCATCCCCAAGGGGATGGGCCGTCACGTCACCGCCACGTAGGAGGGGCTTGAAGGGGATGGACCTAGGGGTGGGGAATGAGCCCCTTTATGTATATATATGTATGTATGTATGTATGTATGTATGTATAGGTATATGTGAGAGAAGGGAGGCACGGCAAGACCGGCTGGTGGGAGCCGAATGTGACGGGCCGACCCTATGGGGGGCGGTGTGGGGGACCGGCGCCGGGCCAAGCCCTCAACCGGCCCCCATACCGTCTGGTCTAAGGCAAGCTCCATTCAAGAAATTTCTCCATATTTCCGCTTATAAATTGCTTTCTAAGTTGAACTCAATAGCTTTAATGTTGTTGCTTGTGGAGAACTCTTGAACTTTTTTAGGGTTGGTTGCCTATCTCTATACTTTAGCTCTAGTTGGTGTGGATTACATAATGTAAAGATAAAATCAAATAATTGAATACACAACATATAAATATAAATAGGGTTAAAGGTAAAATGAAAACTTATACAAGTTGTGAGAACTTAGCCTTATGAAAAGTTTTTCAAATTTTTTTTTCCAAAAATCCTAAAAAAAATCAACATTTTCAAAAAAAAAACAAGTTTTATTTTTCATTTACGGCAGCCGTAAATGCTCTAAAAAGTGATGTTATGCTTATGTCATCACCTTTTACAGTTGCTGTAAGGGGCTGAAAAACACCATTTCAATTTTTTTACGACAGTCTTTTCTAACATTTTAAGCTAGACTAATGATCTCGCTTTCTGACCACTCAGGGCTAGCGTGAAAATGCAATCTTCACCATACACTTAGAAAAGAACATCTTTAAGTAATTGTAGCCCACCAAGTGCAAAGAAGAGGACATCCTATTATCCTAATGCCAATATCTATGAGTAATAAACTAGCATGCAAATATAATTTTTGGCCTCAGAAAACTGACAAAATATCAAACATTTTTCTAGTTTCTTCAAAGATGTAACTGCAAAGACGATGTATGGCTCACGAGTAGCTTTAGAATCCAATAGATAAGGGCAATGCTTCATTTTTAATCTTCAAAATGACAATTTTTGTGCATCTTTTTCTATGATTTTTAACACATGCATTATGCCAAAATAGTAAATAACCAAACTTCATAACTAATTAATTAATTAACTACTTATCTTCATAACTAATATATCAACTACTTATCATTGCCTGTTCCATTTTCTTGTTGCTTCTTCTCACTTTTTTTTGCAACTGCTTTTTTCAATTTCTTTTGCAGCCAATTCTTCTTTTTCTTTTAACCTTGCTTTGGCCTCCTCATTCTTCTTCCTCTTTGCATCCAAAAACTCAACGAGGCCACCAAGAGCAATGTCCGGGTCTTCATCTACGAGAAGTTGTTCCGCCACTTCAGCAGGGGTAACATCCACATGGCCGATCAACTCATCAATGTCTTCCAAAAGATCATGTTCGGTAATACTAAGATATGTGGAGACTAGCACTCTCAAGCCGCACGGAGTGCAGTATGACATGTGGATGTGAACATCCATACGACCCGGACGAACAAGTGCCGGATCAAGAACCTCCTTCCTGTTTGTCGTGAATATTATGATCCTCCCGTCACCACAACTTGACGATATCCCGTCAATGGCATTAAGGAACCCTGATAACGTTAGCTTAACAAAACAAATGTTGTTAGACTCATAACGACTATACTTATTGTAATCAACTAGTATTTAGTTTTACTAACCTCTCCGTTGTTATTATATGTTTGAGCTCCCCGATCGTGCAACTCGACCGAGCAATCAATGTCCTCCACCACAAGTATTGAACGGTTTGCAGTCCCCAACAAAACCCTTCGCAGCTTAGAGTTCGAATAAATGTCAGTCAAGTCCAAGTCGTATATGTCAAACTTCAAGTAATTCGCGATGGCTGCAATCAAGCTAGACTTCCCAGTACCCGGAGGACCGTTCAACAAGTAGCCTCTCTTCCACGCTTTACCGACTTTGCGATAATACTCTCTCCTCTCCACAAACCTATCCAAATCCTTCACCAGCATCTCCTTCACACCGGGATCCATAGCCACCGTCTCAAATGTCGCCGGGTGGTCGAGTTTCACCGACTCCCAATACGAACCTTCGAGTGTGAACAGCTTCACAGTTCTCTTGTTTTGTTTATGGGTTTCGGAGGTGTTGATTATATACGGCAAGTAGGAATTCAACACAAAATCTTTGTGTTTCTGGTGAAACGTGAGTTCTAACGATCGGATATCGGTTCGGCCGTATCTGTCGTCAGATCGCAACTGCTTGGAAAGCAAAGACCAAGTGAAGTGGACTCCATTGTAAACATCTGTATACTCCTCGTTGGTTTCCATAGCTACGTTAAACTGTTGTTTGTTTGGGTTTTTAGTGACGTTTACACGACGAACGTCTGAAGATATACGGGTGGATAGGTAGAGTTGCACGGCGTTGTAGATTTCATTGTCGTTATACCCATCGAATTCGTCAAACACCATGGTCAACTGGTTGGAGAACTTGTTGAGAACATTACTTGCTATGTACTTCTCGAATTCACGGCGGAATTCTACGGGCAAGTAGTCACGGGAGACTCTGCGGAGTACCATTGCCGTTGCGGCGACAGATTCGACGGTGGAGATCACTCTTTTGACGATGTCAACTTTGGATTTAGTGGAGGGGGGATCCGTTTTGAAAGCCTGGTCGTTGGGGACGAGGTGACAGTTGGAGATGAAGGGGACGGGGATGACCATAACGCATAGACTATAAAGTAAAGTAGTAAACATAAAACGATTAGTTGTGTAAGAAATTAACAGTCAAAATCACATGAACATAAAATAATTATCGAACAAAAAGAACGAGTAAAAGAAGCTAAGTAAAAGATGTTTCATTACCTATGTTGTTGATCTCGTGTGTGGATTTTAGGTCAAGGTGTTAAGAAAATAGCAATGGGTAGGTTTTAAGTCAAAACAAGGAAGAGGTTTTATATAATAACCTAACTAACAACCTGGACACAATTTTGGAAAATAAATATAATTGTTTTATTCTTTGATCTTCAATATTTTTAGGGTACGCATTTATTGTTACTAATTATGGAAACAAAGCAAATATCCGAAATCAAAACTAAAAACCACTCAGATGAACCATTTGGGTTGACCTTATTACAAGGATCCGGGTTTAAAAAATTGGATCCTTGGGTATGGAGTTTTAGTTTGGTAATAAGTTTGGGTTTTAAGCTATAACAAAAAAAATGTTACACTTGTATAACTTTTGAGACAAGCTACAATTTGGTTTTGTTGCCTACATATTTGGTCAAGTTCTAAATGAAAAAAAAAAAAAAAAAAAAACTATACGTGTGACTGTGTGAGTAAGCCAGTTTGTCAACATATACTTGTTTTGTGTTATTTTAAATCACTGAAGTGGATATATGTATCAAGTACCCATACAAATGCATAAGTATTGCTGAAAAAATTAACTAAACATAACTTCTTTTATTATTTTTAAAAGTTCTTAGTACATTTTTGTTGTTTGTATATGGGCTTATTGAAATTGCTGAATGGGCTTGTAGCTGAAAGGAGAGGAGGCTTGTGCTAATGGGCTCGTAGTTGGTTGTAGCTGAAAAGAGAATGCCCGTCCTTAGGTTGTGGTTCAAGTCGGGTACTGTATTGACCTTGGCCTAGAGGTAAGGATGTAATCGAACCGAACGGACACGAACAAGGTCATGTTCGTGTTAGTACATCAAGGAAACTAATTTGTTCGTGAACTGTTCACAAACGCATACCAAACAAAAGTTTATGTTCGTGTTCTATCGTTAAGGAAATTCAGTTGTTCACGAACAGTTCGTGAACACGGGTCTCGAACACAAATGAACTCAAACAAAAGTTTAACTTGAAAATAAAATAAAACATTTGATATAAGTAGTTAAATACAACCATCAAATGAAAAATCAAAACACAAGAAGTCTATTACAACCACCAAAGATGAATCAAGTTTAACTAAGGGGCTGTTTGGCAACATCTGAATGGTTAAGTGCTGAACCAATAAGAGGTCTGAACCATTAAGTGTTGAACCAGTAAGATGTTTGAACCATTAAGAGACTGTATAATGCTTAACTGTTCAAAAACAAATGTCTGACCAATTCAGATTAGAGGTCTTAACCATTCAGACTCTGTATAATGCTTAACCATTCAGAGGCAAATGTTTGAACCATTCAGACATCTACTCGTGAAACAAACAGTCTGAACCATTAAGTGCTAAACTAGTAAGAGGTCTGGACCATTAAGAGCCTCATTAAGAGGTAAACAAATAACCCCTAACTTAGACATAATTATTCAGAATTACTTAGCCATAATTATCCCAGAAAATGTCTTGAATGACCAAATTTTAGCTAACTTAGAAAAATAGGGTTTCAAGTTTTCAATATATTTAGATAAAAAGTTTATTATTTATTATTATTTAATATAATTAAACGAACACGAACGGAGGTAAACGAACGAACGAACATAACCAAACATATTACCGAACGTTCACGAACGCAGTCGAACAAACGAGATATTTGTTCGTGTTCGTTCGCTAAGCTAACTGAACAAAATTTTTGTTCGTGTTCGTTTGTTAAACTAACCAGTTAGTGTGTATTATCGTGTTGATAATCTCCGAGTGTTTGAGGGTTAGAATTGTGGTGATTGTAGCATCTGAATCTCATCCTTGATATAGTTTTAGAAACAAATCATTGGTTTGGGTATGTTTAATCTTAGATCTGTGATGATCCATGTTTTTAACAATACATAATTACTCAAATGCTTCATACTCATGTTTGCTCCCTACTTCGCTAGAACTAAACATATGTTGCTTATGGTTTACTCAAGTGTGAAGTTGGTGCTCTCTAGCGTGAATATGGAGATTAATTTTTTATGTTAATTTTTTTTAATGGCCGTTATACTCTTAACTATAAAAAGATAAAAATAGATAAAATATATATATATTAAAACTATGTTAACATGGTGGACTCCACCCATCGCCTCCTTCGGAGTCATTGGGCTCTGAACAAACTCCTTTTTGTTGATGTCATTTTTTAAGTAGCTGAAGTTGTCGCTAGAACAATAGATTTGGGATAGGAAAGACGGTGGAGAGATGGGAGGGGTGGGTTGGGTTAGTAGGGGTGTTCAAAAAAATTTGTATCCAAAACCGAATCCGAAATATCTAAAAATCCGTATCCGAAATTTTGGATATCCGAAAATTCGAATATCCGAAAACCGGATAATCCAAATTTTCGGATTCGGATATTAATTTCAAAAATTTCGGATAATCCGATTATCTGAAAACTAATTTTTTTTATAAATATATATAGTATATGAGCATTATATTTAGTTTGAAATATAGTAAAAAATAGCAAATATTCGGATTAAGATGTGGATTTATGAATGTTTATAGTTTCCAATGTTGGAAATTTGGAAAATCGAATATAAGTTTAGTTTTCAAAACTTGGTTCCGCGAATAATCACACAAAATCGCGCGGTTATTCGCGAAAAAAAAAACAAATTCCCATCCGTGTTAAGAAACACAAAAGGGTATAAGTTCTTGTCAATAACCGGATCATTAGTCTGCGCTAAAAACGTCAAACTATAAGCTTTATTCGAATACATCGTTTTCGGATAAAACTCGTAGTTAAACTGCCGATGGCCGCCAATCACAATCTGGCGACCGTATGATTAGTAGCATACCACCTCCGGTTAACCAACCCGGATGGTATCTCTTTCCAATCACATTTGCCACAGGACTTATCGAACACCCTTACAACGCGTTCGCCATCATTAAACCTACCAGTCTGAACAAGGCTTCCGTCAGGCGTTAACGCGCCTGACGAACACCAAACATCCGTCAGCACCATGAGAGGACGTATGGTATTTAAAACAACGTCGTATTCGACAGAATGAGTGGTACAGTCTCTCTTCAACACGCGTTCGTGTGGATCCTCGCGACATTTTCCGTCGGGTAAAGAGATGTTGGAGGTACCAAAATCGGTTCGGTCAAAAATAATAGGGGAGTTCAAAAAAAAATCCGTATTCAAAACCGAATCCGAAATATCCAAAAATCCGTATCAGAAATAACCAAAATTTTGGATATCCGAAAATTCGGATATCCGAAAACCGGATAATCCGAATTCTCGGATTCGTATTCGGATGTTGTTTTCAAAAATTTCGGATAATCCGATTATCCGATATCAGAAAACTACTTTTTTATAAATATATATAGTATATGAGCATTATATTTAGCTTGAAATATAGTAAAATATAGCAGATAATCGGATTCAGATGTGGATCTATGAATGTTCTTAGTTTTCAATGTTGGAAATTTGGAAAATCGAATATTAGTTTAGTTTTAATCTATGCACAAAACATTTTTTTTTTATTTTTTATAAATTCGGATATCAATATTCACTATTCGAAATTTTCGGATATCTGAAAACCGGATAATCCGATCTTGAACACCCTATGGGTTAGGTAGTTTTGTATTTTACTAAGTGGCCCGCATCATTTAGGTTTAGATTTAAAAGAAAAAGTTGGGTCCTTTTGAATTCTTAAATACTAAAAATTATATTTTTTAATGTCTTAATTATTATTTTCTAGTAGTAAGGGTAGTTTAGTCATTTGAAATGTTCTTAACTGAAGAAAAAAAAAACAATGTTCATCTATTCGTGGGACTATCTAAATAAGCAAGTGAGAATACAACTGGGAAAAACAAAGGTGAAATTTTAGAAGGACAAGCACTAGGAGTATTCGAACAATTTACTCATTATTAATTATTGTGTTTGCCTTCTCTTTGTTAAATGTTTTGCGATGAGCTACGGAGTATTCAAATAGTTAAGTAGATTGAGATATTGGTTCATAAAGTGGTGTGTTCGAAATGAAATCATGAACTCGGTTCGTACTATTGCACAAGACCAATGTGTTACATTTGTTATTCAGGTACAAACCAAATTACAACTTCTCACAGAGGACATAGTTTAATGCAATTGTTTGAAGGTCAAATGTCTAATATACCCTTCAAAAATTGGCTTTTTGTTTGATTAGAATGTACCGCAACATGTTAAAACGCATGAGCCAGCAAACTTTCAGGGTCCTGAAAGTTTTATTTATGAAAAGAAAATGTTTGGTTCTAATGATGAAAAGGAGTCGTCGTTACAAGTGAGAAACCTTTCTAAACATTTCCCAAGTTGCCCGTTATGTATTATTGTAAAAAGAGAACTGTAAATGCCAATGGTCGATGCTTGCTTTTGATGGATAAGTTAACATGGGAGCATGGTTTATTGTAGGGGTGGCAAATTCTAACAGAGTCCGAAACACAATCTGAAAAATTATAGGTTTTGGGTCAACTAACACGGCTGTTTTATTAAATAGGTCAACCCGAACACAACCTGTTTAATAAATAGGTCAACCCAAACTACCTGGTTCATTTTTACACCCGTATGTCTAACTAATTAACGATCTTAGAGGCTAAATATTCAGTCAAAGTGTGGTAATACTTTGATTCATTAGATTTATAATTTGATTTACAAATTACAATAATTAGATATACCGTCTTGTTAAGGCCAAACACGAAACATGATAACTTCGTGTAGGTTCGTGTCGTGTTATCGTGTTCGTGTCAGAATTGCCAGCCCTAATTGGCATATGTTTTGATGAATTTTGGTAAGATTTTATCTCCATCTTGAAAGTACTATAGATTTCGATGTAGCAAAGATAGGCTAATGGATCTGAATTCTCAAGTAAAATTTGTTTCAATCTGCACAAATGAGTGTTTGTAATGCTGCTTTTGCAAACCATTCATTAGACTAACCGGTATGGTGAGCCTCATCCCCAAGAGGATGGGCCGCCACGTAAGTGGGGGCCTAAAGGGGATGGACCTAGGGGGTGGGGGATGAACCCCTATGTATGTATGTATGTATGTATGTATGTATGTATGTATGTATGTATGTATGTATGTATGTATGTATGTATGTATGTATGTATGTATGTATGTATGTATGTATGTATGTATGTATGTATGTATGTATGTATGTATGTATGTATGTATGTATGTATGTATGTATGTATGTATGTATGTATGTATGTATGTATGTATGTATGTATGTATGTATGTATGTATGTATGTATGTATGTATGTATGTATGTATGTATGTATGTATGTATGTATGTATGTATGTATGTATGTATGTATGTATGTATGTATGTATGTATGTATAGGTGTGTGTGTGTGTGGGAGTGAGGGGCGTTGTCACCGGCTGCTGGATGACGGAGAAGCCGGGCCTGGCCCGGCGCCGGAGCAGGGGGGTGGGGGAGACAGGGCGGCGAGCACAAGACGGGCATGGGGACGGCCCCCATACCGTTTAGTCTTTGCGACTATCAAATAGTAGACATGCCATACATAGCTAATTAAACATAGAATTTTGTAATCAGTAGCTATAGCATAAGAAACCAATGAACTTATGTATATAGGCATGTGTGCGTTTCATGCAAATCACTTTGAATGTTAAATTGGTGCAAGTACGGGTAAGGAGCTCGAGAATGCTGATGCGACAGAAACCTTGAGTGTCAGATTCATTGATGAGCGGTGGAAACAGAGGACTTGAAAGCCAGTAAGAGTCAAGCTTTGACTCTTTTCGTTTCGCAGAAACCACTCAACCAGGAAGAAAAAGTTTCTTGAATTATATCCAGAGGCTGCAACTAATCAAGAACCGGTGCTGTAATCCTGTCCCTGTTTAAAGTTTAGGATCAGTCTAGTACTCTAGTTAACCAATTTGTCATGATGTAGCTCGAGCTGCGACGAGGCTACATTTTATGATAAACAATGGCAAGCATCATGACAAGATCAAAATTCTGCAGGCATTGGTGCTTTTAGGAGAAAAAATTAAACAAATGTATAGCAATAAGAATCCTTAATTTTCAAGTAATCAACTTTCAGAATCTTTAGATTATAATTTCTAACTCAAAATTCTTAGTCTAATAACAATTACATGTCAAAGGTGGATTTTCTATCTACTTTGTAACAGAGAAAGGAAGCACAAACTCACAACGGAAATGCACCTTTTGAGGGTAGAAATTATATTATATGTGCGTCAAACCCTCGCAGTCGCAGATCAAAATTTGGCAAATACTGCAAAATCTTGAGAATAGAAAACTAAGACAAAATTACTAGAATTTATATTAAACAACAAACTAGACATGTCACAAATTGGCATTGAACTGAAGGTAAAACAAGAATTAATGACAGGTGAAGTGTGGAATTTGTTAAAGGATTCAACTCACTAATGCTTAAATTCACTGACAAAAACTCTTAATTTATAGATAGGCCTTTTCTCCTTGCTAAACAGCAGGGAATACAGCAAAAATAAAGAACACACCAGCAGTTGACTTTGACTTTCATAGTCTTTTTACTTTCACTGTTAATATCTTTCTGAAAAAAAAATATATATTTACACCAGCTGATAAACTGATATTCAACTGTTTATAATATAAACCCAAGTTTGAATTTGGGAATGAGAGATAAAAAACAAAAGCAATTCATTAAACCACACAATTACAAAAAGTTTCATTTGAGTCAATGTAATTGATTGTTTATATCAAGTCACTAGTTTTTACTCATATTCGCAAAATGAACAATAAACGGGTCGATACGAAACACGACCCGGGTTTAAATGGGTTCGACACGACAAGAATAAATATATGGATCGGGTTAGGGTTGAATAATTCAACCCGTCAACCCGATACCCATCAACCCGCCAACCCGACACAATTGACACTCCTAGTTTTATTTGAACTTATGGTTAGTTTCACAATTGTTTTCGAATCTTAATGATGACGATGGCAGTGTTAATTGTGATAGCTTAGATAAATCCTACATTCTTTTAAATAAAAGTCATACCAAAGTCTATTTTCAATATATGCATAATATATATATGAAGCCTCATAACTAATTAGTTAATTAACTACTTAATTAATCATCTACTCCATCCTCTTGTTGCTTCTTTTCAATTTCTGTTGCAGGT
>JARYGA010008115.1:0-32904 GCA_030545235.1 Helianthus tuberosus | reverse complement strand
CATAGCATCTGCATTACCCAATGAGATCTATGCTGGACTGTTACATTGTAACAGTGCCAAAGAACTATGGGATGCACTGAAGGAACGGTTTGGGGGAACAGAAGAAGTTATTGAAAACAATAGGGAAATTCTGAATCAGCAGTATGAAACATTTTATCACATCCAGGGTGAATCATTGACTCAGCAGTTTGAGCGATTCAGTTGTCTCATTAGTGAACTAAGGCTTATTAAAGTAACATTTCCAAATTCAACTCAAAATAGCAGGTTCCTTAGATCACTACCAGAAAAATGGGATACCATTGCATTTGTTACTAGAAACTCTGCTGAGTTCAAAGATCTGACCCTGACCCAACATCATGGTACACTCCTGACCTATGAAAGGGAGTTAAACCAGAAAAAGAAGTTGCAAGAGTCTGGCAAAGTTGCTGATGATTATTCATTTGGCAGCACAACTCTTTTTGGTTAGGAAGAATCTGGTAGCAGTAGTAAGGATCAGGGTTATGATCACTTTATTGATATAACTGCTGGTGGAAATTTCAACGACCCTAATTCTCACTCTGCAAATTATGCTTTTACTGCAAATTGTGAAAACCAGATGTCAGATAACTTGTGTTTTGAACTCAATGATTTGCAACACTTTGATCCCACTGGCTTAGAAGAGATGGACATTTTGCATCAATTGGCTTTGCTTAGTATAAGAACAAGCAAATTCTACAAAAGAATAGGGAGAAAATTCCCAGGGTTACATGGGAATTTAAAACTGGGGTTGGATAAGTTAAAAATTAAGTGCTATAAGTGCAATATGCTAGGTCATTTTGCTAGGGAATGCAGGAGTCAAACCACTGGTCCAATAATAACTCATCCTAGCTCAAACCCTAGACCACAAAATCAAAGCACTGTGCACTATACCCAATATACCCCTGCAGCCCATGTTAACACTGCTCAGTATGCTGCAACCCTTGTGCCTATGCATTATGTTCAAACTACTGTTCCACAAATTCAGTATGTTCAAGCCCATGTCCCTCAGGCACAAGTGCAACATGTTGCACCTCAACAAGCTACTACAACAGTGGTACAACCAGATCAACAAAGCTTTTTCGCCCAAGGCTTTGTTGACTAGAGCAGCATGCCTGATGAGCTTGGTGATGAAAATTTTGCACTCTATGCTTTTAATGATCCTTCTAATGATGAATTTTGCTTGATGGCTTTAGAGTCAATACCAGAAGGGGTAGAAACTGAAGGTGAACAGCTAAGTGCTGAAACAGTGGATGAAGTGGCTGAAGCAGTGCTTACTGCAGTTGCTGGTGAACTACTGCTGGAAGAAAATTCAGAAACCCTGATTGAACCACTGTCTGACTCCTGGTCCAAAGATGACAAAGAAGAAAAGGAAGAGAAGAAAGCAGGTGAGAAAGAAGTTAGAGCTGATGATGAAGATGATCATCAATGTGATTGTGCCATGATGGCTGCTGCTAAGGTATCACCTCAAGTTCTTCAAAAACTGTGTTCAGACAAATGCATTATTGCATTTGCTAACATCAAAGAGGTAAATGAAAACCTTAGGGATAAAGTCTTAACTGATGAAGTCAAATTTGAAAAGTCATTAAAAGAACTTAGAAACAAATTGGCTGAAAAAGATAAAGAAATCAGCAGTCTCAAAGAAGAGCAGAGCATAACCAAAACTCAACTCCAAACTATGGTAGAAAAATACCAAGTTTGCAAAAAGGAGTTGGAGTCTACCCAGATCACCTGTGAAAGATGGGTGGAATCTTGTAAAGGGTATGAGGTTATGCTTGAGAAACAGCTTGAAAGCAATGTCAAGTTTGGTATAGGATATAGAAAATATGATGATCTTGAAAACACTGCTGTCAAACAAGCTGGTTCAACTGAAATAATACCAACCAACAAGAATGGCCAAGAAGTAAAGATTACTGACAAACTTGGTAACAAAATTACTCTGGAAAGATCATCAATGGGGTCCTCAACTTTTGAGGAAATTGAGAAATACCAATTTAAACCCACATGGTCTGATGAGTGTGACATTCTTGAAAATTTCAAGCCTATGGACTTTACAACCACTGATGGTGTCACAGCTCCAAAAGCAAAGGTCATTTCTATCAAATACATCCCAACAGTAGTTCAAAACTATGTTGCTAAGGAGTCTGAGAAAAGGAAGAAAAGAGAAAAGGTCAAAAACCTGTTTTGTGAAAAGAGAAACCATCTAACAAAAGACTGTTTTCATCTAAAAGCATATGATCTAAACAAAACAAGTATCATTGTACCTGCTAAAAGCTGCACCATCTGTGGTAAAACAAACCACAAAACTCAAGCATGTGTG
This sequence comes from Helianthus tuberosus, assembly GCA_030545235.1. NCBI lineage: Eukaryota > Viridiplantae > Streptophyta > Magnoliopsida > Asterales > Asteraceae > Helianthus > Helianthus tuberosus. The sequence continues at coordinate 30,569 of JARYGA010008115.1, read as the reverse complement.
TATCTTAAAAACTTTGATGTAAAAAGGAATGAGTACACTGCTAAAACATCCTTGAGTCCATCAACATCATCTGTCAAATTCACCAAGAATCAACCACTGTTTGTGCCAGTCCAAACAGCTATTACAAAACAGCTGAATCAAACATCTGTCCAAAGAGATGTTCAAGTGACTGATGCACCCCCTGCCAACCAATTCAGAAAAGGCAAGGGACAATCATCTTACCAAAGGATTCCACATGTTTATGAGACCTATAAAAGGCCCTCTAAACCAAGAGTGAACAGGCATCCTTTTGGGTATCAGCAGGTGATTGGTCAAAACCCACAACAGTGGTTAGAAAGAAACAGTCCTAAAATTGTCCAAACCCCTGACCTAACCACTGCCCATCCATCAGCACTCATCCCAGACACTGTTGAGACCCCATCCAAAGCCTTATTGGCTTTGGAGACCCTAATGAACTAATCCTTTTACTTCATGTGCAGGGAGCTTCTGCATGCTTAGATAGCCTTTGGTATGTAGATAGTGGAGGCTCCAGATACATGACAGGATGTAAAGCCCTTCTCAAAGATTTCAAAATTCAATGAGGGGGTGATATATCCTTTGGTAATAATAGTAAAGGAAAAGTTCTGGGGTCTGGTACAGTACAGTCTGGAAATGTAAAATTTGAAAATGTCAATCTGATAGACAATCTAAAATTCAACCTCCTAAGTGTTTCACAAATGAGTGATAAGGGGTATGGGTCATTCTTCACAAAGGAGTGTTGTAGGATTGTTGGACCAGAAATGGTTGAAAAGATTGAAGCAATAATCAATTCTGGAAAAACCAAACTTGTTGCTCAAAGAAGTGGCAATGTTTATGTGGTGGATATGTCAAAAGAGAGCCCCAGAACTAATGCCTGTCTGTTCTCAGCTGCATCAAACAAAGAGATAGAACTATGGCACAGAAGATTGGGGCACACAAATCTCAAGACAATCACTGTCATTTCAAAACAGGGGTTAGTAAGAGGTTTACCTCAAAAACTGTTCACCTGTCCTGAGCATTGTGTTTCCTGCCTAAAAGGAAAACAACATAAAAGCTCCTACAAATCCATTGATGAGTCCAAAATAACCAAATGTTTGCAAATGCTTCATATGGATTTGTTTGGCCCAGTTAAAGTCATGAGTTTTAAGAAAAAGAGGTATTGCTTGGTTATTGTTGATGACTTTTCTAGGTTTACATGGACTTACTTTTTACACTCAAAAGATGAGACTGCATGCATTCTGCAAGACTTTGTGAAACAGGTTGAAAAGCAGTTTGACCTTCCAGTAAAAATATTCAGAAGTGACAATGGCACAGAGTTCAGGAACAAGGAGTTGAATGATTTCTGTGTGTCAAAAGGAATTGTGAGACAATACAGCATTCCAAGAACACCATAACAAAATGGGGTTGTTGAAAGAAATAACAGGACTTTGATTGAGGCTGCCAGAACCATGCTTGCTGATTTAGGTTTGCCATTAACTTTTTAGGCAGAGGCAGTAAACACTGCTTGCTATATCCAAAATAGAGTTTTAATCAACCCCAGGCATCAAAAGACTGCCTATGAACTGCTGTATAAAATAAAGCCATTGATTTCATAATTCAAAGTTTTTGGCTGCCCATGCTTCATTTTAAACTTAAAAGATTCCATTTCTAAGTTTGCAGCCAAAATTGATTATGGATATCATCTGGGATACTCAACCACTGCTAAGGCCTACAAAGTGTTTAACACAAGGTCCAAAACAGTGGAAGAGACTTTGAATGTAAAGTTCAATGAACTTTCATCAATGAAAATCCCAGCAAATCCTGCATATTTGTTTGATCTTGATAAATTCACTTTTGAAAATACTGCTGTCAAGACTAACAGTGCAGGTCCATCAGAAGATTCATCACCAGACTATGGGTATGAAATCATCATTCCTCAACAAAAGTCTGTCAAAAATGGGAAGAGCAGCAGATGTTCAAAACAGCTGTCAAAGCTAAACCACTGCTACCTCAACATTTGTTGGCCAAAGTAGCCCCTTAACCCCTGCTTCCACATCATCAAACACTGTTGATAAAAATCCTCAAACAATGGATCAAAGTCAGCATGTGTCCACACCTTTACCTCCTATTCCACCACCTTTTGAAGCCACTGCTGGATCATCAAAGTCACCAGCAGTGGTTAGCTCAGATGATTCACATCTGCAGCCCTCCCCACTTAATGCCATTGTTCCATACCAAGGAGAGCTCATCTTCTTGAAATCTCATCCACCAGACCAAATTATTGGCAACATCAATGAAGGGGTGCTCACAAGAAGTCAATCCCAAAACATTTGTCTTTTTGTTGGTTTTCTATCTCTCCATCAGCCAGTCAAGTACCAAGAGGCACTGAAAGACAACAGCTGGGTAGAAGCTATGCAAGAGGAGCTCCAACAGTTTAGAAGACAACAAGTTTGGGAGCTTGTTCCATTGCCAGAGGGTGTAAGTCCTATTGGCACAAAATGGGTCTTCAAAAATAAAACTGATGAAAGGGGTATTGTTGTCAAAAATAAAGCCAGGCTTGTGGTTCAAGGATACAGACAAGAAGAGGGGATAGATTATGATGAAACATTTGCCCCTGTTGCAAGACTTGAAGCAATCAGACTATTTCTGGCCTTTGTTGTCAACCACAACATCAAGGTGTATCAAATGGATATCAAATGTGCATTCCTCTATGGTAAGATTCAAGAGGAGGTTTATGTTTGTCAACCTCCTGGTTTTGAGGATCCATTTAATCCAAATCATGTCTACAAGCTAAATAAAGCTTTGTATGGCTTGAAACAAGCACCAAGGGCCTGGTATGAAACTCTTTCCACCTTTCTACTTTCCATTGGTTTCACAAGAGGTAGAATAGATAAAACACTGTTTTTAAAATGGAGAGGAAAGGATTTGATGATTGTCCAAATTTATGTGGATGACATCATTTTTGGAAGCACATGTAATAAAATGTGTGAAGAGTTTAGGCAACTCATGACAGCTGAGTTTGAAATAAGTGCAATGGGTAAACTCCAGTGCTTTCTTGGTCTCCAAGTAAGGCAACTGCAAAATGGCACTTTTATCCACCAAGGCAAATATGCCAAAGAACTGTTGAAGAAATTTGAGATGGATGAATGTAAGCCATGCAGTACACCCATTGCAACCAATAAAGTAGTCATATCTGATGAGAAGGATGAATTGGTTGATCAAACTTTGTATAGAAGCATGATTGGGTCTTTATTGTACCTAACTGCATCCAGGCCAGACATCATGTTTGCAACATGTGTTTGTGCTAGATCCCAATCAGCCCCTAGAAAGTCAAACCTTATTGCTGTAAAAAGGATATTCATATACCTAAAAAGTGCTCCCACACTTGGTATCTGGTATCCAGCTGATGGTAAAATTGAGCTTTCAGGTTTCTCAGATAGTGACTTTGCTGGATGTGACAAGACAAGGAAGTCCACTTCAGGAGGGTGCCAATTCCTAGGCAATTTCTTAGTGTCTTGGCAAAGCAAAAAGCAAGCAGCTGTTTCCACATCCACTGCTAAGGTAGAATATATAGCTGCTGCAAGCTGTACAGCCCAACTGCTCTGGCTTCAAAATCAGTTGTTGGATTTTGGTATCACTGCCTTAAAGACACCACTCATGTTGGACAGCCAGGCAGCAGAAAATATCATAAAAAATCCAGTTTCCCATTCAACCACCAAGCACATTGACATCAGACATCACTTTATGAGGGATTGCTATGAAAAAGGTTTGATTTCTCTGCACCATGTTCCAACTAAGGATCAGCTGGCAGATATGCTAACAAAAACATTAGACATATCCACCTTTGAAAGCTTGATCTCTAGGATTTGCATGCTAAACATGGAATAACAGGCAAAATCTTGTTTTTCTATGAATAAAAGCATTAAAATGTTTTCAGAAAATCAAAAATCCATCCTTAAAAATAGCCAAAAATGAATTTTTCATTAAATCCTTAAAAGTCTGCCATAACCACTGCTTTGTTCAAAAGTCTGTTCTCCTTAAAAGTTTGTCCACTGCTGAAAGTCAACCCATGCTCTCTCATTTCTTTGATAAGCACTGTTGTTCAAAATCAGTGTTTTATCCACTGATATGCTATCCACTGATAGTGAAAATCATCCACTGCTCTCATTGCTACAGTTATACCACCGATCTTGTTCCATCAGTGGTCTTTATAAAAGAGTTGTCGTTTTCTTCATCAGGGGTTGGCACGTGGACAGTACATAGTGGTCAGACCTTTTGTAACCGCTGCCACGTCATCATTCACTTTTTCTCTATAAAACCCCATTCAAAACTCCAAACAGGGTTTTACTGTCGAATTGAATTCCTAAAATTCCTTTCTCAAAGCAGTTCTCATCTCATTTCCTAAAATTCCTTCACAACCTTCTTCGATCATCATCTCCAAAATGACAAAATCGAAGTCATCTGCTACACCCACTTCAAAATTTTCTCGCAAAAAGGCCGCTCCAAAGGCTACTCCCATCGAAATTCCATACAAAGCACCACACAATTATCTGGGTCTTTTGACAAAACCAGGTACCACCGATGCTTTCAACTCCATCATTGAAATCATGTCTACATCAAAGTACAAAACTTTGTTAACAGCAGATGCTCCAATTTACTTGGACACCCAAAGAGAGTTCTGGAAGAATATTACCCTTAATAAACAAGGAGAAGATGTCATAGCCATTAACTCCTCTCTAATGGGTAAAGCTGTCCAAATCACACCACAGTCCATCTCAGAAGTCTTTGAACTCAATGATCAGCAAGGTAAAACTTCTTTTCCCAAAAATGAGTTAAAAACTGATTTCCTTGAAAGGGGTTATGCAGAGCAAATAAAAAAAGGATACCTTACAAAAAGGTAACTTTCCACCTGCAACAAGATTTTTGTTCCATACTCTGCTAATGTGTGTTTCAAACAAAACCACCTCTTTTAATGAGATACCATTAAAGATTCAAAATCTGGGATATGCTATTCTTCAAGATGAAAATTTTAATTACTCCCAGGAAATCTTTAATGATTTGGTTAAAAACGTTGAGAAAAAGCCATTCTTACTTTTTCCAAGATTTCTAAGTTATTATTTTGAAAATAAATTTGGTAAGGATGATGCTTCTGCAATAAAACAAGGTGCATCTTTTCAAATAAACAGCTTAACAGCTGAAACTTTTACAAGAATGTCAACACCTTGCAAAACACAAGCAGAGGTGCCTGAGCAGACTTTAGCAGCTACCACTGCTCCTCAGGTATCTGCTGCTGAGCCCACTGCTCAAGGTGATCAAAGTAGCAAAACAACTACTTTGAAACCCACATCTAAAATCACCAAAAAGCCAAAGCAAAAGAAAACTCAACCCCCCCCCCCCCCAAACCCATCAAAAAGGCAACTCTGGAGGATGAGATACCAGAGCAACTGCCAGTGACAGCACAAAAGTCACAAGAAACCACTGCTGCTACTTCCTCACAGCAGTTGGTACAAATATCTCAACCCATGACTGAAACTCCTCATGTTTCTTCTCAAAAAGAACAGGTTGTACATATAGGGACACCACAATATGATGCTCTAGAATCACTTGCTTCCATCATCCACAGCCCAATGCCCGGGGAAAATTCTCTTTCTACACCCAACCTCACCTCCACAATTCCCCCACCAACAAAATTATTGTTGGATGCTATTGATTTGAACCAGGCACAAACCAGTCCTTCTCACTCACTTATCAATGAGAATATACTTCAACAAACGACTGGGTATGATGTATCAATCATAGCTAACCCACCAACAAGACCTGAGGAGGTTACACCCCTTGAGTTACAAGTAACTCTTGGTGGTAATCTAAGTGAAGCAGCCACTACAAGTGCTGAACCCACTGGTTTGCATTTGGACAGTGGTTACATCCATAAGACTTCCTTGGAGGCAATTCCTTCCATAGCACCTCTGATAACCACTAGTGAGTATGTTTTGACCACTGGTACCATCAAAAGGTTATCAAGTGTTGAGGGAAGAAGTCCCCAGTACCAAGAAAAAGGGGCAGCAGTGGATGACTATTGGAATACATTCCCTAAGTCAACCATTGTTCAAACCACTGTTAGTGGGAAATCAGATGATCCCATTAAGTTGGGTGATGGTTTAAAGTACCAAGAATTGACGGAGAGAATCGATAAACTGGATACCTCTGTTGCAGAAATCAAAACAATACTGCAGCAGTTGTTGAAAGTACAAAAGGTGCAACCCACTGTTGTTCCAGCTCAAGCACCTGATCCATCACAAGCACCTGCTGCAAATGAGTTATGGACTCTATTTCAACCCCAGCTCCAACAACAACAACAACGAAAAATGGCTGATCAGCAACATGCCATACATGTTCAAGAGCTGAGAAACATAATGGAGTCAAGGTTTAGAAACACCCAAGCAGACATCAAGGCTATAAAGGCCCACATCATGAGCACCATTGGCACTGCTCCTCCAACTGTTCTCTTCATTGATCAACTTCCTCCAGATAATGCCAAAAAGGGGGAGAAAATTAAAGAATGGAAGAAGAAGGGAATAGATGATGGTCTCTACATAGAACCAGAAAAGGAGAATATGACCAAGAAGATCCCTTTGCCAGATGGGAGCAAAAAGATTGATGTTACCACAAATGCACTAGCTGAAGCAAAAGCTAGTGTAAAAAGGGACAGATAGGCAAAGGATATGTCCAGGTGGAATGAGGAAAAAAGAGCTTATATGGAGCTGAATACGCAGGGTTGTTCTGAGCCAAAGGATGTTAAAAATCCTGAGCTAAAAAGAAAGAATCCCACTAGAAAAGTGAGGGAACCCAAATCCATACCATCCAGACCCACAAAGCTTACTTCCAAACCATCTTCCAAAAGCCCCCAACATTAATCTTCCACTCAAACAGCTGTTGTAACTCCTGCTGTATCAAAAACTGCAGATACTTCAGTAGTTTCAACATCTGTTATCACTTTAACACACACCACAACCACTGCCTTACCACCACCACCAAAAATCATTTCACCACGAAAACTGTGACATATGTGCTTGTAATCATTGTAAACAGTTCAGTTATCAATGAAATAAAGTTATTTGATCCCAATGTTTGTTTTTTTATGTTTTACATTTTTCATGTTTTGACTTTTATTCAATTTCAAACTCTATATCGCTTTCTAGAGAGTTATACGCAAACTGGTGCGTAAACGTAGTCAGTTTAACGCGAAAAATTACTCCGGAACATCAATTTATGCTTAACATACCTTAATTAACCTTTACATAACTTAGAAATAAGTTTTAAAGGCTTTGGTATGGCAAAATCAAGTCTATTCGCTTACAGGGACTAAAATTGACAAACTGCGAAAGTATGCCGATTTGAACTGTAACAAACATTCCAGAACTTGATCATAAGTTAAACACACCTTAAATATCCTTTACATAGCTTAGAAATAGGCTTTGAGGGGTTCGGTGTGCTAAAATAAACTTTATGCTCATTCAGGGACTAAAAGCGTCAAAAAGTGCACAAGTTTGCATAATCGCGCATAACTTACGTTCTGAATACATCCGGACATCCAAAAATTTATGTAATCATTAAAATATTATGTTTTAGTGATTGTCTTGTCAAAAATCCATTCGTCGCGCAATTTGGATCGTACACGCGTCCGTTACGACTTTCGTCGTAATTAACCGAACAACGCAACCGTATGGCCAAACGAACCGACATCCGACATATTTTTGAGCATGTTTCATGTTCCCTATGCTTTAACATCCTTAGGGAGCTTAAAAATGGGTTTGACGGGTGTTAGAAGTGCCAAAACACGACCATACGCGCACAGGGGCTTGTTCTGCCAAATTTCAAAGTTGCTGATCTGCAGACCAGCTTACGGTCCGTAAGGACTGGACCATACGGTCCGTAAGGTGTCCCCAGAACAGCAGAATGTTGTTTACAGCTTGATCCAGCTGTTGGGCACCTTTGCACGTGGTTTTGGGGCATTTCTAGGGGCTCCCCTGGTTTTATAAATCTATGGGCTCGATGTGTACGGCTAGGATTGAATCTCGGTTTTCAAGAAACGATCCTAACGGTTGTATGAAAACTATATATACCCCTCCATCCCCATTTTCTTAAACCCACAATTTGAATATGATTCATGCTCTCTAAGTGGAAGTATATGCTTCCTACCTGAGAGAGAATCGGATCAAATACTTGCGGGGACCCTTTGTAAGTGTTCCTTCGTTCTTTTCATTTATTTTAGCGTTATAGTCAAACTGCGTTTGACTTTCTGCATTGACCAGTTTATGGTCAATGCGAAGTTCATTTGAACTTCATAACGTGAGCGTAATCACGATGGTCATAGTCCCTAGTAACTATACCTTCTGATTACCACGTTATCTAGGCTCAGTGACGAGTCGTAGTTTCGGCCAAAATACGTGTTCTTGCGTATTTTGTAACCAAACTACTCTAGGGTATCAAAACCGTTTGTTTTGATATCAAAACCTGTTTTCTAACTTGACTAAACATGTTCTAGCATGTTTAGCTCGTCACTTTTAGATTTGTGCTTGTCTAGGGTCGTAAGGGTAAGCGATCTAATCAATCGCTTATGCTTTTGAACCAGACCCATTTGGTCAATCATTAGGATCCGACCAAACACTTTAGGTGACCATAGTTTTATAGGGAATAACCTTCCGAGATTATACCTTATGGTCACACCGTTAAGTTATTGTATGATGAGTAGTTTATATGCCTTAGGTAAATTACCAAAATGCCCTTTTTGCGCCAAAATTCAATTTAAGCCTAGGTAACCTAATTTTTGGTATCTAAACTGATTTAGTAACAATATTAGACATGTCAAGGCATATCTTACTTGTCATAGGGCTAGTTAGGCGATCCGAACACGTTTTACGCAAACGGCGCGTTAAAGTAGCATAAGCTACCTAAACGAGTCGTAAAAGGTCAAAAGCACTTAGGATAAGTTTCTCTTTAGTATGTAGGCTTTGTTAAACCAGATTACATGAGTTCCTGCACTCATTTGGTTTACGAACCCTCATGCTACCCGATCCTTCGAATAGGTCCGTTTACTAATGTAGTTACATATATTAGGTGTCGTTTGATTCCGTAACCTTCTAGCTTTGCTTGGTGGATATCTAAAGTCTATTGAGCAATCTCAAGTGACTACATAGACCCCTCTTTTACTGTTTTTCAAACATTTTGGGGTGAAACACATGTGCCTACTTGTTATCGGAATTGATTCAAATTGTAAAATCATCAAACATAAATACACACATAATAACACCAAAGCTCATTTTTTATTGATAATCAACATTGTTTTACATTATACGATGCTTACAGAACACAGTTTTCACACATTACATATTTGACATTTGACATAGACATTTTGATATTGATATACATATTTTATGGAATACATTTTGACATAAACATTTTGACATGAATTACACAAAGACATTTGACAAATGGTTTAGACATGGGCAATTTACATTGGTGGTTTGTTTGGGTAAAATGATTTGAGTAACGAGGCGTGTGTAATATGATACAAGCATGGTGGATACGCCGCTGGTACTTCCTATATATAAGTGCTTGTATGGTATTATATATCGTAGCGTTATTTGAATCATTTCAATTTGGACATATAACATTTTATACAAATAACATATTTTTCAAGACATTGTTTTACAAACAACTTATTTTATACAAAACTCATTTTACTTGGTTATTCATTTAACCTCACATTACTCTTTTACATATCATCTACTTTATCATCGCTTTCCAAAATATTTATAAAACAAAACAATTAACAAGGTTCATGACTGACTTTTGTTAAACAACTTTTTCTTAAACTTAAGTCATGAATCCCCTTTTTCACAAAACCTATGTATCTCATAAGCATTTTTATGCTGACGTACCTATTTTCACATGTGTTTTAGGAGCTGTTGCTTAGGATGATGATCGTGACACTAGGGCGGACCTGTGCCTTAGAGACTTAAAATAAAGATAGACTTAGTTTAATTATGTTGTGTACTCTTTGGTTCTTGTTTTGAAACACTATATTCCAACTTTGGTTGTTGAATAAAATGAAATTTTAATTACCATGGTTGTGGAACAATAATTCTGTTACAACACTCCCTGACATTTCCGCCACGATTTGATGTTTTACGTGGTCGGGGTGTGACAGAAGAGTTGGTATCAGAGCCAATGGTTATAGGGAATTAGGTTATTAGTAATGCTTTGACCTAGACTATAACCTTTCTAGGACCCCAACACAAGTTGTCTTGTGTCTAGATCTTAAAACATGCACTTCACCTATCCTTGGGTGATCACCAAAACGAGAACCCAATTTCCTTAAACGATTTTTGAAAATTCAATCTTCTGTTTTTTTTTTTTAAATGATCTATCATATGATTTTAAACCCTTTTGATTTTTCAAATTGATTTTTGAAAATTTATCCTTTGTTTTTGAATAATTCTTTTGGCCTTGTGCCTTCCAAGTTTTCAAAATCTCGTGAAAGTTTTGGGTTCTAAATAGTGTGAACACGTGCAAACTGGAAGGGTGAATGCCTGTACCCTGGGTTTTCTGTCTAAGGCTAGAGTGTTCGTACAAATCCACATAATCGGACCTGTCATTCTTACCTGGGAACTCTTGGGGTGAGTGTTCACTTATAGGCGAGCATGTCTTCGCGAAGCATTATTTTTGACCCATTTACTTTGAGTAGTCACTGTGTGTCGTTTGTTTGCTTTGTGATACGGACGAATGACCACCATCTTTGCTTTTGTCGATTTTTGTTTCATATCATTCTTTTCATCTAATCATCTCACTCATTCCTTTCGTGTTCCCTCTTTTAGAATGCCTCCTCGACGCGAAAATCCGCTACCAAATGCCGAACTGTGTGACAACCGTGTTCTGTAAGCATCGTATATTGTAAAACAATGTGGATTATCAATAAAACAATGTGCTTTGGTGTTATTATGTGTGTATTTATGTTTGATCACTTTACAATTTGATTCGATTCCGTTTTCAATCTTTAAGTCACTTTCTAGAAGGTCATACGCAAACTGGTGCATAGACGCAATCAGTTTAACGTGACGTACACTCCAGAACTGTGACGTAAGCCAAACATACCCTAAATATCCTTTACATAACTTAGAAATAAGTTTCGAAGGATTCGGTATGGCAAAAACATGTTTATTTGAAGTAAAGAACTATTTACGACAAAACTGCGAAACTAACGTTGGTGACCGCCCGGATAATATCTGAATCCTGAAGATATTCTGTTATGATTAAAATCTTATTTTTAATCAGGTCCTTGTTGAAAAATAAATTAAAACGACTAAAAACGTTATTTTTCAAGTTTAAGCGCGTACCGTGTGTTTCTGCGCGACACAGTGCTTCTACAGCAAAACGCAGACAACGCAGCCAAATCTCGACAACTGAAATTTATTTCAGTAATATTTTGGCAGGTTTATTTTTGTAGAATAATAAAAATAATTTAGAACGCCATAAACAGGGGTTTAAACGCTAGATAAAATACCCGGTATCCAGATAAACACCCGTTTTAGCCTACATATAGCATATTTATATAAAAAGTTGCACATGGACCCCCTCCCCGACCTAAATTTTCGGTCACAAGTAGGTGGACCCCACCAAATATTTTGCCAAGATTTACTTTGATACTTCTTGATTTTTCTTGGATTCTATTTGATTTCTTTGGAAGTTGTAAGATCTTGTCTAGATTTTTGCCTATATATACACACCATACTTCACACAACACTTCACTCAACAATCATCTCTCTCTCTCCTCTCCCAACCGTCCCCATCTTTATCTCTCTCCATCTTCAAATCTTCAAACTCTTGTTCTTCATGTTCATCACCATTTCTAGCCATTTTTAAGTTAGTGTGAAGATCTAGAGGTGATCCCAAGGTGTTCTCAAGTGATTCAAGCTTCCCATCATCTTCACACTAGAATTTCTACCCTAGCTTTGTGCTAGTAGTAAGTCTTACACCTTGCTTCATTTTGTTCTTAGTCAAGATATGTAGTATGATGAAATTTACAAGAACACTAAAAAGATTAAACAAGAAATATGAACAAGAAACATGCTAATTTACATTTTCAGCCGACTTCAACAGGCTGTAACTGGACCATTATAAATCAAAAAACTGATTTTCTGAAGCCTAAATTATGTATTTTTGAACAACCGAACAAATGGCATTGGAATCGTAATTTTTCAAGGTCATTTACAATTTTTTAAAGGACTGTTTTTGGACAGCAGCTCAAGCTGTGTTTTTACTGCAGAAAAAGTGTGTTGTATTCGGAGTCATAACTTGAAACCTGAGTAAAATCAGCTCATGGGATTTTTACTGTAGGTGGTCACTGTTGTCTCCGTGATCATCCAACTGGAATTTCGTCAATCGGACTTACGATTAATTTTTAGTGAATTATTCCGTAGACTGCAATCAGAAAGTAACAAATCTGATTGCAGTCGGGTAAATAAATTTCTGTAAAATATTGGTGATAAACTGGACCCCGATATTTTTACATAATAAAATTTGAATCGTGTAAAACATTCTGTAAAAATTTAGGAATTTTTGGAGAAGGTTAACTATTTTATAAAAATCCTCGAAAACAGTCCAGTTTTGATTAATAAAGCTGAAACAACATAAGTAATGCTTTGCATGTCTAAATGTCGGGTTGGTTATTTGAGAACGATCTACGGAATATATGTAAAAGAAAATGATATGCTATTAAGCATGGACACCTCCATTTACAAAGGAGACCATGGCGAAATTTTCCGAAAATCCAACACTTAGTAAATATTTTCTAGACAAGAGTTTACTAGAACATTGAACGAACAAATATCTCAACATGACATATGATTAATTTAAAATATTAACTATTTTGACAAATAATTATCATGTGGAACAATATAAGAAACGTGACTCAAAATACTAAACTCTAAGCCAATGCACGGCCCGCTCGTCTAATAGACATTAGTACGTTGTAGGTTGTCGTGTAGCGGATAGAGTTTGAGATTCGATTCAAGACGCACTACTGTGAGTACATAGACCCCTCTTTTACTGTTTTTCAACATTTTGGGGTGAAACACATGTGCCTACTTATTACTTTCATGCTTTCCTGTTTTCACATCACATACTTGCTATGTTCATTAGTACACTTATAGTACATGATTTACATTACATTGTTTTGCTATGTATGATTACTTGGCATACTTAGTACATTGATTTACATGACTTTTCTGCTTTGTATGTTAACTTAGCATACTTAGTACATTGTTTTCATATAACATGTTTACACTTGGTATAACATTTGGTTTGAACAAACGGGACTTATATACGTTCATTAACATTAGCTACGCCGCTCGGTAGTAAGTAATGGTACCATAGGACTTGACAAATCCCGTTCCTAAAATCCTAGGTTTGTTTGGATGGATGGAACGACCGAATCCGAAAACATTTCTTTTGATAACCTTGACTTAGGTTTATTCGTTTGTCTCAAGGCTTGAATGTATGCGTTAACTTACCACATAAGTGTTTGTATCAGTAAAACATGCATTTACTTTGCAAAACATAACTTTTTGATATATTCAAAATACCTTGTTTTGTACATTTTTACATTTGGTTTATGTGACTACACTTTACTTACCATACATAACATTTGTTACACATTACTTGACTACATTTGGACTTTTAACATTTGACATGGTTTATACAAGGACTTTTTGACAATTGGGTTAAACATGGACTTTATACATTGGTGGTTTGTTTAGGTGACTTAAGTAACGAGATGTGTGTAGTACGATACAAGCATGGTGAATACGCCACTGGTACTTCCTATATATATAAGTGCTTGTATTGTACTACATGTCGTAGCGTTATTTAGATCATTCGATTTGAACTTATACATTTTACATAAACAATATATTTTTCACAAGACTTTGGTTAACAAAACAATTTACAAGGTTCATGACTAACTTTTATTAAACATTTCTTTAAACTCAAGTCATGAATCCTATTTTCATAAAACCTATGTATCTCACAGGCATTTTTATGCTGACGTGCCTATTTTCACATGTGTTTTCAGGAGCTGTTGCTTAGGATGTTCGTGACACTCTAGGGCGGACCTGTGCCTTAGAGACTTAAAAATAAAGATGGAACTAGTTTAATTATGTGATGAACTCTTTGTTTCAGTTATTTCAAGACAATGTAACTCTTTGTTGATGAATAAAACATAACTTTTAATTACCATGGTTGTGGAACAATAATTCTGTTACAACACTCCCTGACGTTTCCGCCACGATTTGATGTTTTACGTGGTCGGGGTGTGACAGAAGAGTTGGTATCAGAGCCAATGGTTATAGGGAATTAGGATATTAGTAATACTTTGACCTAGACTATAACCTTTCTAGGACCCCAACACAAGTAATCTTATGTTTAGATTTTAAAACATGCACTTCACCTATCATTAGGTGATTACCAAAAACAAAACATAATGGAAGGCACAAAGCCAAAATGAATCATTAATCTCTTAAACCTTCCAAGTTTTCAAAATCTCGTCAAAGTTCTGGGTTCTAAATAGTGTGAACACGTGCAAACTGGAAGAGTGAATGCCTGTACCCTGGGTTTTCTGTCTAAGGCTAGAGTGTTCGTACAAATCCACATAATCGGACCAGTCACTCTTACTTGGGAACTCTTGGGGTGAGTGTTCACTTATAGGCGAGCATGTCTTCGCGAAGCATTATTTTTGACCCATTTACTTTGATTAGTCACTGTGTGTCGTTTGTTTGCTTTGTGATGCGGACAAGTGACCACCATCTTTGCTTTTGTCGATTTTTGTTTCATCTCATTCTTTTCATCTAATCATCTCACTCGTTCCTTTCATGTTTCCTCTTTTAGAATGCCTCCTCGACGCGAAAAATCCGCTACCAAATGCTGAACTGGCAGAAATCATTGCGCAGCAAATGGCTGCTGCGTTCCCAAATCTCATTGCTCAATGGAACCAAGTTAACAACAACAACAATGCTCCTTGTAACTTCAAGAGTTTTAATTCGGCTAAACCACTCAGGTTTAGTGGTTCTGAGGGAGCAACTGGGCTTCTTCAATGGTTCGAGAGCATTGAGAATACTTTCCGTCACGTTCAGTGTCCTGATAATCGCAAAGTCGAGTTTGCTTCCAGTGTGTTTCAGAAGGGGGCTCTCATGTGGTGGAACGGGGTTATGAGAGACCGTGGTGCAGATGTTGCTCTAGCACAAACATGGGCTGAACTTAGAACTCTTATGATGAGGGAGTTTTGTCCTCGTCATGAACTGCGAGCTTTGGAAAGGGAGTTTGATGACTTGAAACAGGATAGTGGCGAGCACCGGGCGTATACTGATAGGTATGAGGAGCTGAGCTTGTTATGCCCAACAATGGTTACCCCACTCGATAAGGCTATCGAAAGGTACATCGATGATCTACCTGACTCAGTGCAAGACATCGTTACTGGTAGTAACCCTACCATAGTCCGTCAGGCGATCGAGTTAGCAGCGACATTGACTGAGTCGCAGATTCGGAAGGGTAAGTTGCACAGAAAGGGCGAGAAAGGTAAGAAGCAGGCGTCTGACAAAGAGGATAGCAAGAAAGGTAAAAACAAGAAGGGTAAGGATGCTGGTTCCTTGAAGGGTTCTAGGAAGTGAAAGGCTTCCCAAAACTACGTCGTTACGGCACAGGCTCAAGCTGCACCAAATCAGCCTGCGCAACCACTTACCAAGAAACCTTATCTAGGCAATACACCTTTGTGCAACAGGTGTAACGGTCATCATCAGCCACACCTCCAGTGTCGTCAATGTACCAACTGTGGAAGACCTGGTCATCTCGCTGCTACATGCCGCATTCCTGCTAATCAGAATCGGGCAGCTCAGAACCCGGCTCAACAAGTTGCTCAGCCTCTTGCTCAACAACAAGGTCAAGCTGCACGACCTCACTACCCACCATGTTCTTGTTATAACTGTGGGGATCTGACCCACTACCGTAACCAATGTCCAAGATTGGTGAATGCGAATCTAGCTCAGGCTCAGGCTCGAGGTCGAGTCTTCAACATGAATGCACAAGAGGCGCAAGCAGACAATGAAGTGGTTAACGGTACGTTCTTCGTTAATAATCAACCCGCATCTGTTCTTTTTTATTCTGGTGCCGATAAGAGTTTTGTGTCGTTATCTTTTGAGCCATTGCTTCGCGTGTCTAGAACGAAGCTAGGTAAGCCTTTGACAGTAGAAGTTGCGAGTGGTAATCTCGTTGTTCTTGATTTTGTTCTTCGCAATTGCCAATTGAACCTTAACAACCATCTTTTTCCCATTGACCTCACGCCAATGCAACTTGGGAGCTTCGACATTATTGTGGGTATGGACTGATTAGCCAAGCCTCACGCGGAGGTAGTTTGTTTTGAGAAGATTGTTCGGGTGCCGCTTTCGTCAGGTGAAATCCTACAGGTTCGTGGCGAGAAACCTGCTAGTAGTCTCAAGCTCATGTCTTGTACTCAAGCTCGGAAGTATCTGCGAAAGAACTATGTGGCCTTCTTGGCACATGTTACAGCAGATAAAGGCAAAGGTAAGTTTATTCAAGATATTCCTGTTGTTCGGGATTTTCCGGAGTTGTTTCCTGAAGAGTTACCTGGTCTACCCCCAGTACGCCAAGTCGAGTTCCGTATTGATCTCGTACCTGGTGCAAATCCCATTGCCAGAGCTCCATATCATCTTGCACCGTCTGAGATGCAAGAGTTGTCTAAACAGCTTCAGGAGCTATCAGATAAAGGTTTTATTCATCCTAGTTTTTCACCTTGGGGTGCTCCCGTTCTTTTTGTCAAGAAGAAGGATGGATCCTTCAGGATGTGCATCGATTATCGCGAGCTGAACAAGCTTACCATCAAGAATCGATATCCCCTACCTCGCATCGATGATCTCTTTGACCAGTTACAGGGTGCTTCTTATTTTTCGAAGATCGATCTTCGTTCTGGGTATCATCAACTTCGTGTGCATGAAGAAGATATTCCCAAGACAGCATTCCGCATTCGTTATGGGCATTATGAGTTCACAGTTATGCCGTTCGGTTTAACTAATGCTCCTGCTGTTTTCATGGACTTGATGAATAGGGTTTGTAAGCCTTATTTAGATAAGTTCATCATCGTTTTTATTGATGACATCTTGATATACTCTAAGACGCAAGCTGATCATGAGCAACATCTTCGTCTTACTCTGGAACTCCTAAAGAAAGAGCAACTTTTCGCCAAGTTCTCCAAGTGTGAATTTTGGCTTAAGGAACTTCAATTTTTAGGGCATATTGTCAACGAACAAGGTATTCATGTAGATCCCTCCAAGATCAGTGCGATTAAGGATTGGGATACGCCTACTACTCCTACTGAGGTTCGTTCTTTTCTTGGTCTCGTGGGTTATTACCGCCGCTTCATAGAGAATTTCTCAAAGATTGCAGTTCCTTTAACTTCTCTAACTCAGAAGAACAAATCCTATGAATGGGGTTTTAAACAAGAAGAAGCATTTCAGACTTTGAAGTAGAAGCTTTGTGATGCACCTATTCTGACTTTGCCTGAAGGCAATGATAATTTCGTCGTTTATTGTGATGCATCGAAATTGGGTCTTAGCTGTGTTCTGATGCAAAGGAACAAAGTCATAGCATATGCATCGAGGCAGTTGAAGGTGCATGAGAAAAACTACACCACTCATGATCTTGAGTTGGGTGTAGTTGTGTTCGCTCTTAAGATCTGGAGACACTACTTGTATGGTACAAAATGTGTGGTTTTCACTGACCACAAAAGTCTTCAGCATATCTTCAATCAGAAAGAACTCAACATGAGGCAAAGACGTTGGGTTGAGCTTCTAAACGACTATGACGGCGAAATTCGCTACCATCCTGGTAAGGCGAATGTCGTAGCTGACGCTTTGAGTCATAAGGAACATGTCAAGCTTCATTGTGTTCGTGTTCAATCTGATATTCAAGCTCGATCTGATATTCAAGCACGCATTTCTCAGGCTCAACATACTTGTGTTTCACAAGGTTTGATGGGTAAGGAATTACCCTATCACATTAAGCCTGGTCTTGTTTTGAAAGACAATGGATCATACTACTTCATGGACCGTTTGTGGGTCCCAAGCCAAGATGGTCTTCGCACCTTGCTTTTGGATGAAGCTCATAAGTCTCGTTATTCTGTCCATCCCGGCTCAGACAAAATGTATAAGGATCTTCGTACTCAGTATTGGTGGCCTGGTATGAAGAAGGATATTGCCTTGTACATTTCAAAATGCCTTACTTGTCTTAAGGTAAAGGCTGAACACCAACATCCTTCTGGTCTTTTGTAGCAACCAGAGATCCCAGTTTGGAAATGGGAAAACATCGCTATGGATCTCATTACTAAACTTCCGCGCACTAAGAAAGGTCATGATGCCATCTGGGTAGTTGTTGACCGTCTTACTAAGTCAGCGCATTTCTTGCCAATCCGTGAGGATTTTTCTGCTGAAAAACTAGCTAAAATCTATGTGGATGAAATCGTATCTCGACATGGTGTTCCTTTGAACATTATTTCTGACAGAGATGCTCGCTTCTCTTCTCGTTTTTGGAGAACCATGCAATCTGCTATGGGGACCCAACTTAATTTGAGCACAGCATATCATCCACAAACAGATGGCCAAACTGAAAGAACAATCCAGACTTTGGAGGATATGCTTAGAGCTTGTGTGATCGATTTTGGTGGTAGTTGGGATTCACATCTTCCGTTGATTGAATTCTCCTACAACAACAGTTATCACTCCAGCATCAACATGGCTCCTTTCGAAGCTCTCTATGGTCGAAAATGTCGTTCACCAGTCTGCTGGAATGAGATAGGTGAGGCTCAGCTTACTGGACCTAACCTCATTCTAGAGACAACTGATAAGGTTAAGAAAGTTCGTGATAACCTTCAGACAGCTCGAAGCCGTCAAAAGAGTTACGCGAACAAGGACGCAAGCCCATGGAATTTCAAGTCGGTGATCGCGTATTACTTAAGGTCTCACCTTGGAAAGGTGTGAATCAGATTTGGAAAGACAGGGAAAACTTGCACCTTGATATGTTGGACCATTCAAGATCGTCGAAAGAATCGGTAAGGTAGCCTACAGACTTGAGTTACCTCTTGAACTTGGGAAACGTTCATCCAACCTTCCTCGCTGTCCAATCTCAAGAAGTGCTTAGCTGATGAGAACCTCCACATACCACTTGACGAAATATCGTGTTGATAAAACACAACATTTTGTTGAGAAACCTGTGGAAATCATGGACCGTATAGTCAAATGGCTTAAACGCAAGCGCATTCCTTTGGTTAAATTTCACTGGGAATCTAAGCGTGGACCTGAGTTTACTTGGGAACGTGAAGATCAAATGAAGGTGAAGTATCCGCATCTTTTCTCACGAGTTTCCTCTAAACAAATTTCAGGACGAAATTTCCACAAGTAGGGGAGACTGTGACATCTGTGCTTGTAATCATTGTAAACAGTTTAGTTATCAATGAAATAAAGTTATTTGATCCCAATTTTTGTTTGTTTATGTTTTACATTTTTCATGTTTTGACTTTTATTCAATATCAAACTCTATATCGCTTTCTGGAGAGTTATACGCAAACTGGTGCGTAAACGTAGTCAGTTTAACGCGAAAAATTACTCCGGAACATCAATTTATGCTTAACATACCTTAATTAACCTTTACATAACTTAGAAATAAGTTTTAAAGGCTTTGGTATGGCAAAATCAAGTCTATTCGCTTACAGGGACTAAAATTGACAAACTGCGAAAGTATGCCGATTTGAACCGTAACAAACATTCCAGAACTTGATCATAAGTTAAACACACCTTAAATATCCTTTACATAGCTTAGAAATAGGCTTTGAGGGGTTCGGTGTGCTAAAATAAACTTTATACTCATTCAGGGACTAAAAGCGTCAAAAAGTGCACAAGTTTGCATAATCGCGCATAACTTACGTTCTGAATACATCCGGACATCCAAAAATTTATGTAATCATTAAAATATTATGTTTTAGTGATTGGCTTGTCAAAAATCCATTCGTCGCGCAATTTGGATCGTACACGCGTCCGTTGCGACTTCCGTCGTAATTAACCGAACAACGCAACCGTACGGCCAAACGAACCGACATCCGACATATTTTTTAGAATTTTTCATGTTCCCTGTGCTTTAACATCCTTAGGGATCTTAAAAATGGGTTTGACGGGTGTTAGAAGTGCCAAAACACGACCATACGCGCACAGGGGCCTGTTCTGCCAAATTTCAAAGTTGCTGATCTGCAGACCAGCTTACGGTCCGTAAGGACTGGACCGTACGGTCCGTAAGGTGTCCCCAGAACAAAAAAAATGTTGTTTCCATCTTGATCCAGCTGTTGGGCACCTTTGCACATGGTTTTGGGGCATTTCTAGGGGCTCCCCTGGTTTTATAAATCTATGGGCTCGATGTGTACGGCTAGGATTGAATCTCGGTTTTCAAGAAACGATCCTAACAGTTGTACGAAAAATATATATACCTCTCCATCCCCATTTTCTCAAACCCACAATTTGAATCTGATTCATGCTCTCTAAGTGGAAGTATATGCTTCCTACCTGAGAGAGAATCGGATCAAATACTTGCGGGGACCCTTTGTAAGTGTTCCTTCGTTCTTTTCATTCATTTTAGCGTTAAAGTCAAACTACGTTTGACTTTCTACATTGACCAGTGTATGGTCAATGCGAAGTTCGTTTGAACTTCATAACGTGAGCGTAATCATGATGGTCATAGTCCCTAGTAACTATACCTACTGATTACTACGTTATCTAGGCTCAGTGACGAGTCGTAGTTTCGGCCAAAATACGTGTTCTTGCGTATTTTGTAACCAAACTACTCTAGGGTATCAAAACCGTTTGTTTTGATATCAAAACCTGTTTTCTAACTTGACTAAACATGTTCTAGCATGTTTAGCTCATCACTTTTAGATTTGTGCTTGTCTAGGGTCGTAAGGGTAAGCGATCTAATCAATCGCTTATGCTTTCGAACCCGACCCATTTGGTCGATCATTAGGATCCGACCAAACACTTTAGGTAACCATAGTTGTATAGGGAATAACCTTCTGAGATTATACCTTATGGTCACACCATTAAGTAGTTGTATGATGAGTAGTTTATATGCCTTAGGTAAATTACCAAAATGCCCTTTTTGCGCCAAAATTCATTTTCAGCCTAGGTAACCGAATTTTTTGTATCTAAACTGATTTAGTAACAATATTAGACATGTCAAGGCATATCTTACTTGTCATAGGGCTAGTTAGGCGATCCGAACGCGTTTTACGCAAACAACGCGTTAAAGTAGCATAAGCTACCTAAACGGGTCGTAACGGGTCAAAAAGCACTTAGGATAAGTTTCGCTTTAGTATGTAGGCATTGTTAAACCATATTACATGAGTTCCTGCACTCATTTGGTTTACGAACCCTCATGCTACCCGATCCTCCGAATAGGTCCGTTTACTAATGTAGTTACATATATTAGGTGTCGTTTGATTCCGTAACCTTCTAGCTTTGCTTGGTGGATATCTAAAGTCTATTGAGAAATCTCAAGTGAGTATATAGACCCCTCTTTTACTGTTTTTCAAACATTTTGGGGTGAAACACATGTGCCTACTTGTTATTTTCATGCTTTCCATGCTTTGATAACATATACTTGCTATGTTCATTAGTACATTATTAGTACATGATTTCATTGTGTTTTTGCTATGTATGTCCTTTGTAGCATACTTAGTACATCATTTTACATGACATTTTATGCTATGTATGTTCATTTAGCGCATACTTAGTACACTGTTTTCATTACATTTCACGCTATGTATGTCTATTTAGTGCATACCTAGTGCATTGTTTTACATTACCTTTTCATGCTATGTATGTTCATCATACTTAGTACATTTTCATTTCATCACATGCTTACATTTTGATATGACATTTGGTTTGTTTAATTGGGACCATATACATTCATTAACATTAGCTACGCCGCTCGTTAGTAGGTAATGGTACCATAGGAATTGACAACTCTCGTTCCTGACATCCTAGGTATGTTTGGATGGAAGGAATGACCGAATTCGATAAAACATAACACAGATAGACCTTTAATTTGTTTAAGGGCTCATCACCACAGTCACAAGGCTTGGATGTATGCATTTTTACAATACCGCATAAATGTTTGTATTCAGTATAGCATGCATTTCCACAAGACATAATGTTGATTTAAACCACGTTTTACTTCAATACATTGTTTTGTGCATTTTTATCTATGGCTCAGTAGACATATATATATATATATATATTTCACTTTCCATACATGACATTTTGTTTACACATTACATATTTGATATTTGACATAGACATTTTGATATTGATATACATATTTTATGGACTACATTTTGACATAAACATTTTGACATGAATTACACAAAGACATTTGACAAATGGTTTAGACATGGGCAATTTACATTGGTGGTTTGTTTGGGTAAAATGATTTGAGTAACGAGGCGTGTGTAATATGATACAAGCATGGTGGATACGCCGCTGGTACTTCCTATATATAAGTGCTTGTATGGTATTACATATCGTAGCGTTATTTGAATCATTTCAATTTGGACATATAACATTTTATACAAATAACATATTTTTCAAGACATTGTTTTACAAACAACTTATTTTATACAAAACTCATTTTACTTGGTTATTCATTTAACCTCACATTACTCTTTTACATATCATCTACTTTATCATCGCTTTCCAAAAGATTTATAAAACAAAACAATTAACAAGGTTCATGACTGACTTTTGTTAAACAACTTCTTCTTAAACTTAAGTCATGAATCCCCTTTTTCACAAAACCTATGTATCTCACATGCATTTTTATGCTGACGTACCTATTTTCACATGTGTTTCAGGAGCTGTTGCTTAGGATGATGATCGTGACACTAGGGCGGACCTGTGCCTTAGAGACTTAAAATAAAGATAGACTTAGTTTAATTATGTTGTGTACTCTTTGGTTCTTGTTTTGAAACACTATATTCCACCTTTGGTTGTTGAATAAAATGAAATTTTAATTACCATGGTTGTGGAACAATAATTCTGTTACAACACTCCCCGACGTTTCCGCCATGATTTGATGTTTTACGTGGTCGGGGTGTGACAAAAACCACCATCACCACTAAAAACAATCTCACCACCATCACCTCCTGCTAAAAAGCAGAAGACACCAGATGTTACAACATCTGTTGTAATGACAACAGTGGTTGAAACACCAGTTGTTTCAACAACTGTTAGTCAGCCACCATCCACCACTCAAAATACCACCACTGATCCACCCAAGACATCATCAGCCTCTCCTACAATAAAAAGGAGAAGGATTTTCATACCTGATGATGATTCTCCATCACCACCACCAACATCTTCACAATCCCTTGCACTTATTCCAAACCCTGTTCCTCTCTCGTCAGCTCAAGTACAACAACCAATCATGGCCATCACTCCTGCAGGTTTCCAATATCCTCTTGAACTCATTGCAGTTAGAGAAGAGATCAAATCCTTCTACTATGAGGATGATCCTGCTAAAAGGAAGTCGCCATCTGTTGAAGGATATCCCAGGCCCAATAACAATGAAGAGTACTTGAAAATTAAAGCTCAACAGGCAGAGGATATTTCCAAAAGAAACTCTCAAGGAAAAACTGACAAAGAAATTCAAAGGCACTATCAATTTCTATTTACTCAAGTCAGATCCTTAGAGCAGTCTGCAAAAAATGTTTGTCAGCAAATCTCAGAGAGAGCAGATGAAACTTTGAGAAAAGACTACATTGAAAGCATCATGGCAACCAAGAAGTACAAGGGAGAAAAGCATATGTACAAGGAGTGGACCATTCCTGAGCTTGAACAAGAAGCAGCCAGGATTCAAGAAATGATAAAGAATAAGGTCAAACACACTCCTCCAGATTGGTCAAAGTACAAAAAGAATGTGCCTGAAAAGACATTAGAGCTGAAGAGAATGAAAGAGGAATTAGTTGCTGCTGACTATGGGTCTAAAAATCAAGTGGCAAGATGGAAAGAAGACACAGTCAGGACCACCTACAAAAGGTTGGAGGAATTAAGGAAGAAAGATCCTAAAGTTCCACAAAAACCTGACTACCCTGAAGCAGAGGTTTCAACAAGACCACCAAAGCTGCAAATCAGGAGAGCCACTGCTCCAGCTGGTGCTGACATCTATAAAAGAAGACAACAACAGTTGGATACTGAAACAGTGACATAATTAATGGCAGGAGATGAGCTTGTAAAAGAAGGAATTAAGATAATGATAGCTGAAACTCTTGGCCTAAACCAACCTGCAAGCACTGCTCAAACAGTCATCACAAGGCCTGCATCACCAAACTCCTCATCTAATAAACATCTCCCAAGAAACCCACCAGACTCAAAAGTACTAAAGTGGAAAACTGACAAACAGACCCATGTACTGACAGTGTTCAAGTCTAGTGGAGAAGTGAAGAAAATAACAAGGGAACAAGCACTTGGCCTAAGTCTTGAAGATTTGCAGGATCTCCTTGATCTTCCACTGTGCAGGGATGATGATGACACAGATGCCTTAGCCTTTGAGTTACAACTCAAAGGGCAAATAAGGGAACTGCTGATGAGGCAATAAAGATCTACCAATAATGAAGGGTTTTGGCATTATCTGTTCCAAGGGGAGATTGTTGGGATTGAACCCTATCAGAGGAACAGATAATTAAAGCCAAAACTGGATCAGAGCAGTGTATCCAGAATAAGCAGATGTTATGTATACAAGTCTCTCCCCTTGAAAGTGGTTTCAACACCTGCTGACCTCCTATCTACTGATCGGTACAACTGCTGATCTACAACTATTGCTCAACATCTGAAGACTAAAGCCCTGCTACTCAAACTGTTGCTTTGGGTCAAGCACTGCTGGATGTATCAAGTGCTGCTGGGTTCACATCAGTGGAAGGTTTCAGCAGTAGTTTAGTTTGTCTTTATGTAATGCATTGGAATAACAGTTGTTAGCATAGCAGTACTTGTATAGATCAGAGGTTAGAGTTTGTTAGGAGGTTAGATGTCACTTTCATGGTGAAGTCAGCAAAGATGCTCAGTGGTTTGTCCGTGCCTATAAATAGAACAGTACCCTGTACTGTTCTATTAGCTCTTCACCATCTTCTTCCTGCACGTTTGTTACATACTTGTAATTGTAATTGAATCTTGTAATAAATTCAAGCATTCGGTTCAATGTTAAACTTGTATGTTAAAAGCAATTCTCCTGTTTGATTGTGAAAAGTTTGCTTCCATTATATTCCGCTGCACTACTCATTCATTGTTCATTATAATTCAAACGTAAAACACAATCAAAACCAAACTCAGATCCTAACAATATCTTTATGTCTCCTACTTGTATTCTTACTCTTGTAGTTTTTTATATATATTAAAACCCATCAAGTTAGCCACATAGCCTACTTTTAATACAAAAGCCATGGGTAGAGACAAGTCTCACTTAATTAGAGATTTATTCGAGACATAAACTCTAATAAAAACTAATAAGTTGACATAAAAACTCTACTTAAGAGTTTATGTTACATATGAAGAGTCTAATACTTAATTAGAGATTTATTAGAGACATAAACTCTAATAAACACTAATAAATTGACATAAAAACTCTACTTAAGAGTTTATGTTCCATATGAATAGTCTAGTAATTAATTATAATTTCATTAAATTATAATCTCACTAAATTAATATCCATTCATAATATTTAAATTTCTAACATATTAGTTTTAAAAATTGAAAATGTCGTTATTTAAGAAACGTTAATTATTGTAAATATATATAGAATAATGATTGAGAGATTAATTTATAAATTTCAAAGTTAACTTATCTATTAGTATAATAAATTACACAAAAATATATTCTGTTTTATGCATTTAATTATGTTATGTAGTGAGCTAATGAACTTACTTTTTGATTTTTGAAAGTTTTAATCTGTTTCTATTGAATGTATATGCGTATTCATGCACCTCTGATTTGGTTTGGGTCACACTATCAAAAGTTGCAAACTTTGGTTAAATGTGTAACATTAGTGGTTCTAGTAGCAGTCCTCACGTAAAAATTGCAAGTTTGGGTCTATGCTTTTAATTTTGTAACAGTATAGGTTCTACCACTAATAACCCTCACCAATACACGATATACTTACAAAGTTAAAACCGTCAAATCTAATCTTGCAACTTTTGAAACATGGACCATAAATGTGTAACCTAACCAAATAACAAGGATTGATTGTGTAATTAAATTTGCTGTTGTTGATGTTGTTATTTTTGTTGTTGCATACTAACATCTATTGAAGACATGCTAACATCTGTTCAAGCCTTGGAACCATTGTTGAAGAAGAACCAAGTACTGATCACATGGTAAAAGCTCTGTTGAAGTAAAGATCTGTTAACTTTATAATCTCCAAAGCGCGACTTTTGAGATTTTGATCACATCATCAAGCCAATGTTCTGAACATAACTTAAATTTCTTGCTTATTCTCTCTCCTCACATTCATTGCTTACATAACCAAGCTTAGAGAGGAAAATGGCGATACCTGGACATTAAACGATCTATTTATTACAGAATCATGCTGCCTAAATCATAAATGAGAAGTTGAAGTGAGTCCTACCGTCTCTTTATTCTCCTAATAATATATCTTCATAATGAGAAGTATAGTGTAACATCTGTGCTTGTAATCATTGTGAACAGTTCTATTATCAATAAAAAAATGTTATTTGATCCCAATGTTTGTTTGGTTGTGTTTTACATTTTTCATGTTTTGACTTTTATTCAATTTCAAACTCTATATCGCTTTATGGAGAGTTATACGCAAACTGATGCGTAATCAGTTTAATGCGATAAATACTCCGGAACATCAACATATACTCAACATACCTTAAATAACCTTTACATAACTTAGAAATAAGTTTTGAAGGCTTTGGTATGGCAAAAACAAGTTAATTCGCTTACAGGGACTAAACTTGACAAACTGCGAAAGTATGCCAATTTGAACTATAACGAACATTCCGGAACATGACCATAAGTTAAACATACCATAAATATCCTTTACATAGCTTAGAAAAAGTCTTTGAGGGGTTCGGTATGCTAAAATAAACTTTTGGGGTCATTCAGGGACTAAAAGCGTCAAAAAGTGCACAAGTTTGCATTTTCGCGCATAACTCACGTTCTGAATACATCCGGGCATCCAAAAATTTATGTAAGCACTAAAATATTTTATTTTAGTGTTTGGCGTAAGAAAAATCCATTCGTCACGCCATTTGGATCATTTTTCGCGCTTATGCGCATTCCTTCGTAATTAACCGAACAACGTAACCGTACGGCTAAACGAACCGACACCCGAGATATTTTTGAACACATTTTAAGTTCCCTATACTTTAACTTCATTTTAGAGCTTTGAAATGGAGTTAACGGGGCTTAAACGTGTCAAAAAAACGCATCGAAAACCAAGTTTTGAGGTTGCAGGGACTGAAACTGTAAATCTGCCAAACTAGGTCCGTAAGTAGGGGCCAGATACAGCAAAACGTTTTTTTAAAGCTGTTAACAGCCCTTAACACTCTCCAAAGGCCAAGTGCCAAGTGTCAAACTCTTATGGTGGATGGCAAATGAGTTACCACAACTTTCCAACAAGTGTACGGCTTAGATCGTGCCCCCTTTTCCAAGAAATGATCCTAACGGTGAACCAAAAACTATAAATACCCACCTCCACCCTTCACTTTTCCTCACAAGAATCTGATCTTATGTGCTCTAAGTTGAAACCTTTGTTTCATACCTGAGCTATTTTGATCTAGATTAGCATTCGGGGACCCTTTGTAAGTGTTCCTTCGTTCTTTTATTGCTTTTCGAGTCCGAAAGTCAAACTTTGTTTGACTTTCTGCATTGACCAGTTTATGGTCAATGCGAAGTTCGTTTGAACTTCGCAACGTGATTGTAATCATGATGGTTATAGTCCCTTGTGACTATGCCTACTGATTACCACGTTGTCTAGGGTCGTAAGGGTAAGCGATCTAATAAATCGCTTATACCTTCGAACCCGACCCATTTGGTCGATCATTAGGATCCGACCAAACACATTAGGTGACCATAGTATATAGGGAATAACATTCCGAGGTTATACCTTATGGTCGCTTCGTTTAAGTAGTTGTATGATAGGTAGTTTATATGCCTTAGGTAAATTACCAAAATACCCCTTGATGCCAAAATTCGTTTTAAACATATGTAACATAACTTTTGACATCTAAACTGATTTGACAACCATATTAGACATGTTAAGGCATATTTTACTTGTCATAGGACTAGTTAGGCGTTCCAAACGCGTTTTACGCGAACGACGCGATAAAGTAGCATAAGCTACCTAAACGGGTCGTAATGGGTCACAAACACTTAGGTTAAGTTTCGTTTTAGTATGTGGACTTTGTTAAACCATATTACACGAGTCTCCATACTCGTTTGGTTTACGAACCCTCACTCTATCCGATCTTCCGATATAGGTCCGGTTTATTAACATAGTTACCTATATTAGGTGCCGTTTGATTCCGTGATCTCTAGCATTGCTTGGTGGTTATCTTAGGACTTCTGAGCAATCTCAAGTGAGTACATAGACCCCTCTTTTACTGTTTTTCCAAAATTTTTTGGGGTGAAACACATATGCCTACTTGTTACTTTCGTGCTTTCCTGCTTTCACATCATATACTTGCTATGTTCATTAGTACATTTATAGTACATGATTTCAT
Source organism: Helianthus tuberosus (assembly GCA_030545235.1). Lineage (NCBI taxonomy): Eukaryota > Viridiplantae > Streptophyta > Magnoliopsida > Asterales > Asteraceae > Helianthus > Helianthus tuberosus. Next base: position 1,675 of record JARYGA010008115.1, on the reverse strand, counting down.
TGTGTTCATGCTACGTATGTCCATTGTGTGCATACTTAGTACATTGCTTTACATTACATTTCATGCTATGTATGCCCATTGTGTGCGTACTTAGTACATTGCCTTACATTACATTTCATGCTATGTATGCCCATTGTGTGCGTACTTAGTACATTGTTTTACATTACATTTCATGCTATGTATGCCCATTGTGTGCTTACTTAGTACAGTTGTTTTCATCACATGCTTACATCTTGGTATGACATTTGGGTTGTTTACAATGGAACAATACATTCATTAACATTAGCTACACCGTTCGTTAGTAGGTAGTGGTACCATAGGAATTGACAACTCCCGTTCCGGACATCCTGGGTAGGTTTGGATGAAAGGAATGACCGAATTCGATAAACATAACTTAGATAAACCTTTAATTTGTTTAAGGGTTTATCGCCATAGTCTCAAGGCTTGGATGTATGCATTTTCACAATACCGCATAAATGTTTGTAGCAGTATTGCATGCATTTGTTCCACAAAACATAACTTTGATTTAAACCATGTTTTACTTCAATACCTTGTTTTTGTGCATTTTACATATGGTTTAGTTGATATATTTCACTTACCATACATGATATTTTTGGGTACACATTACATGATCTACATTAAACATAAACATTTTGACATTGATATACACATTTAGTGGTTTACATTGGACATAGACATTTCAATATGGTTTACACATTAACACATGACAATTCATTTATACATGAACAACTTACATTGATGGTTGGTTTGGGTAAATGATTCGAGTAACGAGGCGAGTGTAATATAATACAAGCATGGTGGATACGCCGCTGGTACTTCCTATATATAAGTGTTTGTATAACATTACATGTCGTAGCGTTACTTAAATCATTTCAATATTTGACATATTACATTTTACATAAATAACTTATTTTCACAAGACATTGATTTACAAAACAACTTATCTTATACAAACTCATTTTTACTTGGTTATTCATTTAACCTTACATTATTCTCTTATTTATACATATCATTGCTTTTTAATGATTTACAAAACAAAACAACTTACAAGGTTCATGACTGACTGTTATTAAACAATTTTTCCTAAACTTATAAGTCATGAATCCTATTTTCACAAAACCTATGTATCTCACAGGCATTTTTATGCTGACGTACCTATTTTCACATGTGTTTTCAGGAGCTTTTCCATAGGATGATGATCGTGACACTAGGGCGGACCTGTGCCTTAGAGACATAAAATGAAGATAGACTTAGTTTAATTATGTTCTGAACTCTTTATTTACTGTTTAAGATAATGTAACTCTTATGTTTATAAAAAAAAATACAACTTTGAATGCCATGGTTATGAAACAATTAATTCTGTTACAACACTCCCCGACGTTTCCGCCGCGGTTGCATGTTATACGCGGTCGGGGTGTGACATATAGGAGTACAAAATCTAAGTTGGTAAATACCATTTATGGCATCTACACTTTCACTTATAAATAACAACCACTGACCATTCACTCTTATCAATAAAGGTCATTTTCATCTCTCTTTAAAACCCTAACCCTAACTTTTCAACTTCACTTTGATCATACAATGGAACGCATTCACTTCACCAAGTTCCCTCTTCCATACATCCCATGACACAACTCGAGAGTCCGGATAGATG
>JARYGA010008114.1:0-38828 GCA_030545235.1 Helianthus tuberosus | reverse complement strand
GGAGTTAAATATGCGACAAAGGCGATGGTTGGAAACGGTGAAGGACTACGATTGTGAGATACATTATCACCCCGGAAAAGCAAACGTGGTAGCGGACGCTTTAAGCAGAAAAGCGGATTATGTCCCAATACGAGTGAGGTCGATGCAACTTGTGGTGACCTCGGGTATACTTGAACGTATTCGAGAGGCGCAGTTAGAAGCAGTAAAAGAAGAGAATTGGAAGAAAGAAAGAATAATTGGTCAATTGAAAGATTTGACGAATGGGAATCATGGGTTGAAGACTCGATCCGGAAGGATATGGGTCCCACATACTTGTGGAGTAAAGACGCTTCTACTTAACGAAGCTCATAAATCCCGTTATTCGATTCATCTGGGTGCAACCAAGATGTACAATGATTTGAAACAAAATTATTGGTGGCCCGGAATGAAGAGGGACGTGGCGAAATACGTGGAAAAATGCTTGACATGTTTACAAGTCAAGGCGGAGCACCAGAAACCATACGGCAAACTCCAACCGTTAGAAATTCCGGTTTGGAAATGGGAACATATTACAATGGACCTGTTAACCAAGTTGCCTAAAACGAATCGTGGTTTTGATGCCATATGGGTAGTGGTGGATAGATTGACGAAAAGTGCTCACTTCATTCCGATTCGTGAGACTTATACGTCAGAGAAGATGTCAGAAGTCTATACCAATGAAATCATAGCGCGTCATGGAGTGCCGGTGTCCATCGTGTCCGATAGGGATACCCGATTTACCTCGAAATTCTGGCGCGAATTCCAAGAACAAATGGGGACCAAATTGTTCATTAGCACTGCGTACCATCCTCAAACGGATGGACAAAGTGAAAGAACGATACAAATATTGGGAGATATGCTACGGGCATGTATAATCGACTTTGGAGGCAGTTGGGATGTTCACCTACCGTTAGTCGAATTTTCGTATAACAACAGTTACCAATCTAGTATTAAAATGGCACCATACGAAATGCTTTACGGTAGGAAGTGTCGAACCCCGGTTTGTTGGGGTGAAGTGGGTCCACGTGAACTCGCCCACCAAGATATAGTACGAGCCACGAACGAAAAGATCGATAAAGTTCGGGCACACTTGAAAGCGGCTCAAGACAGGCAAAAGGCGTATGTTGATAAAAGGAAAAGGCCAATCGAATTTCAAGTCGGTGACATGGTCATGCTAAAAGTGTCCCCATGGAAAGGCATTATTAGATTTAGAAAAAGGGGGAAGTTAAGCCCAAGGTTTATCGGGCCATTTAGAATTATCGGGAGAGTTGGCAAAGTAGCTTACCGTCTTGAATTACCGGAGGAGCTAAGTGGGATCCATGGCACGTTTCACGTATCGCAATTAAGAAAGTGCTTAGCAGACGAAACGACATATATCCATTACGACGATATCGAAGTGGATAATAGTCTAAATTATGCGGTGAGACCGGTTGAAATTTTAGACAGAAAGGTCAAACGTTTACGAAATAAACAAATTGACCAAGTCAAAGTCAAATGGGAGCATAGGAAAGGTTCGGACACTACATGGGAGTCCGAAGAAGAGATGCGACGTCTTCATCCTACACTATTTGGTACGTACCTTGGTTTCGGGGACGAAACCCTTTTTAAGAGGGGTGGACTTGTAACACCCCGAAAATATAAGACATTATATCGGAATTATAAAGCATAAATAAATGGGAGTTTACTAACTACGAATTTTAACCTAGTTAGTTAACTAGTCTATAAATAGCTTATAACTTGATTAAAAGCTACCAAACTATATGTTGAACAAAGTTGAGGGACCATAGTTGTTTAATTTGAAACTTAATTAAATGGAACAATAAAAAAAAATAAACCAAACACCCCAAATTGAGGTGTTGGTCGATCAGGAAGAAGCAGGGGGCGACACCCCATTCCAAAAACCATAATCTCACAAAACTCTCAAATTGAAGGTGCAATTCTGATCCAAAACGAAATCCGAGTTTAGATTATCGATCCTCATCACAAGAGGATCATAAGGTATGTAAAATTTGATGAAATCTCTAAACTTGAAAATCTCATGATTTTGGAAAATCTGAAATTAGATGTTGCATGAGTGTTATGTGGTTAGATTAATGATGATATAGTGTTTAGAAGTAAAACCTAGACAACTACATGTGAAATCATGTTCAAATTCAGGAAATTCCATGAACACCTTGAAGGTGGGTTGTGGGTTTTACAATATGATGATGAAACTAGGATTTAGAATGCATATTGTAGTGTAATTTGATCTTAGAAAATGATTTCAGAAAATGCATGACGTTTAAATGATATATAAAGGCTATATTGATGATTAAGTTAGCTAACTAGCAAGCTATAAACTTGAATACGAAAGATATAAAATTCTGCCCTTAAAGTGTTTGTTGAAATGCCTCTATGAAGGCTTAAAACTGAAATTCTGAGCTTAAACGCATAATCATGATGTTTTGATGTATTATGCGAATTATGATTTAAAGAGAGTTCTAAAACGCATCATAAATGGACTCTATAGGAACGGACGCAGGAGCGTCAAGCGGACAAGCGGGTGGCGAACCACGTTTAAAGGGCAAACTTTGAAGGTATGTAACTTGACCCGTTACATTTATTAGATTGATGATTTTAATGTATAATTGAATCTTGAATAAGAGTGTTTTAAATTCAGCGTTGAAGTCATTATATTGAATGGTTTATTAAATTCGGATAGTACTCGTTGGTAGTCGTCAAAGAGAGGGATTCTTTAGACGAGCCAAACGGGTCAATAATCAAGTAAAACATGATTTATACTCCGCAATATGACGGATTAATCTTTGATGTTTGGTTTATGTGTAATGTATAAGAAATATGGTGTTTTTAATGTATCGGTGTCATATAGAAACTGAGATACGAGAGTTGGAAACCTGGGTACATTGATCATCCGAAACCAAACATGAAGTTCCAGGTTCTACCGTAATTTACGGTATTACCGTAAATTACGGTAGGGTTGAAATGTTTTACGGTATAAACTTCCTGGTTTACGGTGACCAGACAACTCCAGGTCTCACCGTAAATTACGGTGATACCGTAATTTACGGTGAACCCGGGAAAGTTTTCATTTGTTTGTTACTTCAAATGGGTTGATAACTTGAAGTCATATTATATATATTAACGTCAAAACTAATGTTTTTAAATGGTTTTGATCTTAGGTAATTTGGTGGATGATACGGGTGGCGATCAAGCGATTAGATGAAGAACCGAACACTCCATTTTGAAGCTTCCGCAATGATTTAGATCTTTTGTAGTCTTGATGTATGGGTTGTAAACACATGTTAAACAATTTTTGAAACGTTTTAACTTAGTCATAGTTGACTAAGGTCTTGGTATCTTATGAACTTTGTTAGTTAAAGTCATGTACTTAAACTATATTTTGTTAAAATTTAAGGGTATAAAGTTTAGGGTGTTACACAAGGTTATCGCGTACGCGTCTCGATAGCTCAAGATCCACGAGAAGAACTATACAACCCACGATCTCGAGCTTGGTGCAGTTGTTTTTACATTGAAGATTTGGCGACACTACCTTTACGGTACCAAGTGTATGGTCTTCACCGACCACAAGAGCCTACAACACATCTTTAACCAAAAAGAGCTGAATATGCGCCAACGCCGATGGGTTGAAGTCCTCAACGATTACGACTGTGAGATTCGTTACCATCCACGCAAAGCAAACGGCGTTGCCGATGCTCTCAATCGACGAAGCTATTTGCATAGCGTTCGTAATACTCAAGCCCAGTACAATCTCGAAGCTCTTATCCGTGACGCTCAACATGCATGTTTTACCGAACGCACTTTGAAGAAGGAAAGGATTATCAATAATGGCGAGCAACTGGTGAACAAATCGAATGGTATATTCCATTATCTAGACCGAATTTGGATTCCCAAGCGCACCAATTTACGACAAATTCTACTAGACGAAGCCCACAAATCTTGATATTCCATTCATCCCGGTGCCGATAAGATGTACCTGGACCTTCGCTACAAGTACTAGTGGCCGGGCATGAAGAGAGATATCGCCATCTACGTTTTGAAATGCCTGACTTGTTCGAAAGTCAAGGCTGAGCATCAATGCCCCTCTAGCTTACTCGTACAACCCGGAATCCCTATGTGGAAATGGGAGAGTATAGCTATGGATTTCATAACGAAACTTCCATGCACGCCATCAGGTCACGACAGCATTTGGGTTATCGTTGACCGTCTCACCAAATCTACTCACTTTCTACCGATACGGGAAGACTACAAGGTAGAACGATTAGCACGGATCTATATCGACGAAGTTATTTGTCGACACGGGACACCTCGTGACATCATTTCTCATCGCGATGGTCGATTCACTTCGCATCTCTGGGAAACGTTTCAATCTGCTCTAGGTACTACTCTCAACCTTAGTACCGCTTTCCATCCCCAGACCGACGGTCAGACTGAACGCACGATTCGTACCCTCGAAGACATGCTTCGCTCGTGTGTGATATATTTTGGTGGTAATTGGGATTCGAATTTACCTTTAGTCGAGTTCTCGTACAATAACATTTATCACTCTAGCATTCAAATGGCACCATTTGAGGCATTATACGGAAGGAAATGTCGATCGCCTATTGTTTGGCACGAGATTGGGGATGCGCAAATTACCGGTCCTGAGTTACTGCAAGAAACGACTAAAAATCCTCCAAATTCGAGAAAATCTCCTTAAAGCTCGGAGTCAACAAAAGAATTACGCCGATAGACGCCGCAAGCCCCTTGAATTTGACGTTGGCGATCACGTACTCCTAAAGGTTGCACCTTGGAAGGGGGTGATCAGATTTGGCAAGAAAGGAAAGCTCGCGCCTCGATATGTTAGACCCTTTAAAATCCTGGAAAGGATTGGCAAAGTGGCCTACAGACTTGAACTACTGGAGGAACTTAGCAATGTCCACCCAACTTTCCACGTTTCGAACCTCAAAAAGTGTCTAGCCGACCAGGATTTACATGTCCCACTTGAGGATCTACAAGTGGACGAAACATTACACTTCATGGAGAAACCAATCGAGATCATGGATCGAGAATCCAAGAAACTCAGACGCTCACGCATTCCCAATGTGAAGGTTCGCTGGGAAGGCAAACGTGGCGCCGAGTTCACTTGGGAACTCGAGAGTGATATGAAGGCTAAGTACCCACAACTGTTTATTGCACTTGCGCCTTAAATTTTGGGAAGAAATTTCCTAAAGTAGGGGAGGCTGTAACAACCCGACTTTTTGAAGTCAAAGTACAAGTCAAAGTCAAAGTCAAAGGTAGAAAAGATTACTAATTCGATCTGTCATTCCTTGCTTAATTATTACTTGTACTTCTTGACTTGTTAATCAATACCTTAATTTTATGCTACTTTAGTTGTATTATGTGGAGTATATGCAATAAATCGCTATTTAATCGTTAATCGACTTATCGCTAATCGCATCGCTATCGCATCGCAACCTCGAATTACAGGATATGGATATTGTTTTACGTGTGTGTGTGCTATTATGTGTTACTTGTGCATGTTATGTTTATGTTGAGGTGTTAATCGCAAACGCAATCGCAACTCTATCACAACGCAATCTCATCGCGAACTTGAGATTTAAGGATTACATTTATGTTAGTAGTTAAGTTATTTGTGTAATTAATGGGTAATACTATCGCATCGCTTACTCGCAACGCAACGCATCGCAACGCTCATCGCACGAAATGAAACGTCGAAAACCAACTCACCAAACCCATCCGATCGAATGGTCATCCGTCCGGATGACCATCCGATCGAGCCACCCTCCAATCGCGTCACTACACCGCCTCTTCTCCTCTCTTTCCTATAAATAACACATGTCACATCACTGTTCATGTGATGTGACAGCTCTCGTCCGTCCAGCATGTTCCAGCCCTATTTTCTCTTGATTTCTCGTGATTCTTGTAAGTTTTCAACCCAAATCTTGTACTTCTATCATCTACACACACTTCTTCATCATTTTCACCAACAAATCTTAACTTTTCACCATGAAATCGGCTGATTTAGGCTGTTCTAGGGTGATGTCATCATGGGTTCTCAAGAACTTCAAAGTGTGACCTCATTCTACCAAGAACAACTCAGATCTAAGAGATTTCAACATGTTTAAACACTGATTTTCCATGTTTCTTCAATTATCTCAACTTTTCACATAAAACCGATAGGATCCGAGCTCATTCAGGCCTTCTACTCATTTCGTAGTGAAGTGTCAGTCTGAGAATGGATTACTACTGAAGAGATGACCGACTTAACGGGTTGAACATGAATAACAGTCAAGAACAGTTAACTGATTGGACAGGGTGATTCCCATCCGATCGGATGACTTGGACTTGATGGAGTTCCGTTGTTTGACACGCTATCATACCGTCTCGGTGCAATCGCAAAACTTTCCAAACTTAGCAAAGGTTACTGAACGGATCACCGTCCGATCGGATAGTCATCCGATCGAACGGCAATCCGACCGGATGACCTATGATGTTCAACACTTAAACAATTTCAACCAATTTCCAACATACACCCTCCACTCGGATCACCATCCGAGCGGACGGCCATCCGTCCGGATGACCGTCCGACCGGACGACCTGAATGGTAGGATTACTTCTTATTTTATAAAATGCTACAACGAAAACTTCAAAGTCACATCATACACAAACACATCCATTCCAAAAGAATGACGAACCGACCGAATGGCCATCCGACCGGATGACCATCTGTCTGGATTGTCATCCGTTCGGATGACCCATCGTCTCTTAGTTCACTCGCACCGATTAATGCACTATTCATCGCTTATGCTATCGTTCTGTAATTAGGCTAACTTTCCAGCGCTCCCTTCAATCCAAGACTGTGTTTACTTGTAGGATCGTTTCACGACCAAAACGAGTCGTTCAGAAGAGTTCTAATCAATACGAGAGGCGGAAACAAACGTATCGACTTTGAATCAGCTTGATATACACTCTAATTGTCTTATTTATTGATATAACAACGTTTTACAGCCTGGAGACACTTCGGCAGCACCTTGGTACCGGAATCAGAAAAGTTACAAATGAAATAACAGCTCCGCTATTTATAGGGATGGCATTTCACATGGAATGGACAAGATCCATTTCGTGCGGAATGGTCCATCAACATTAGAACCCTAATACCTAGCCTACCGAGCTCCATTCTATCCAATCTAGACACAAGACTCGATACAAGACGAAGTCAACAGACATATGCACCAACAGACTCCCCCTTGGATGTTGACGAAGTCTTCAATGTCGAGTCTTCAGTATGTCACTTCTTCAGTCTTGATCAGTCTTCGTGCTCTTCCCAAAGTATCTAACAGTGTAAGCATCCTTCAAACTCTATCTTCTTCTCTCTCTCTCTTTTCCAGGATCTCAACCTGGCTCTTTACCATTCAAACTCCCCTTTGCTAGCAGACTCCCCCTTAAGTTGATTCGGGATCGTAATCTGTCATAGCATTTCCACAAGTTCAGGTCGTCTCCTAGATCTTTGTAGCAATAGGATCTGGAATCTGGCTCAAACTCTGCTCAGGCTTTATTCGGAAAGTCTTCGAGAATCGAAACCTGGCTAACCTGCACAGTCTCTACCTCAAAATAAATTTCACAATTTTAACAATTTGACAAATTTATATACTTCTTGCAGGTATCGTTCAAAAATGATTTAACATTTAAAATCTCTAATGATCACTTTGTAAGAATATCATTTTTCTAAACAAACTTTCCCAACCTGTTCATCATGTTTAGCACTCGGAATTTTGAAAATCAGCTTTTCATCATCAGTTGTCGAAAATCTTTTTGTATTTTTCAAAAATTTATGCTAAAACACTCCGAAAATCTTTTTGAATTTTTGTTTTTAAATGAAATTCAGTAAAGAAATATTTACAAGCAATATTTTTGTGAGTTTGTGTAAGAGGATCATATCAGTTTATGAGACAAATCACCAGCACCGTTAAGCTTTAAACATTTTAAGTTCTAAACGATTCACTTAGATTGTCAGTATACTAATCCACTTAAATTTTCACACAAAGTTCAACTGTTTCGAGATACGAGATTAGTGTTTTAAGCACTTAAACTTATTCGTGTGTCCCACCTCAGAATATACTCCCGTATACAGACTCCTATATTCAGTCTTACAGGTGAATGTACACTAATGATATCTGTAAAGGGGTAAATGCGAGACCATGAGAGCTCAGGCTATTGCTTTCGCAAAATCAGAGAGATGATGGTTCGACTTTAGGTGTGTTCCCTTTAGAGAATCTTTTCTTCAACAGCACATGATTAGCATTTTTCAATGTTTCATCATTTTTTATGCTGAGGGAGGGCTTTATGATTAAAGCAGTGTAAAGTATTATACGAGGACTAGGCTATTGCTCCCGCAAAATCAGAAGTCCTGGTATAATACCCCAGATATCACCACGCACAAAGACCTAGTATGTCAAAAATAGAAAGCCCTTCAAACAAGATTTCGGGGGTTACCCATATATCCGAGAGATGTTCCCCACGAGATAAGCAAGTTTGATATTTAGGTTTATATCTCGAAAACAATCTACTGAATGTATAAAAACCTACTGGCATATCATCAGTGAGACCGTTTATTACATTTGACTTTCCAAATCTTTAGCATGCTGTGATAGTCCACTGATGTACTATCATTTCCTCTTTTTCTCAACAAAACTCATTTTTTGATTTTTTTTCCAATGTTTTTGGCTTTTTAGATTTTATCATGTTTTTGGATTTTTCAAATTTTTGAAATTTTTTAAAATTTTTACTCCCCCTAAAATCAAAAATATGTTCCAATTTTTGATTTACAAGGAAAATTTGATAACAAACTGTAAACTATATAACCAGTTTGACCTTTTATTTGTACAGTTTAAACCAACTTGGCATAATCAATCAGAACTCCCCCTGACAACAAACTATTTTCCCATTATGATTTCAAAACACTTAAGTTTGTTTTAATCAAAATGTTTTTCCGGAAAATTAGTTTTGTTGATTTCACATGTAAGATCGGGGTTATGATCATCACTTTGTTTTCTCAACCACTTGTATGAAAGTTAAATCAAGTTCAACTTAATGACCTTGATTAACCACTTGTAGGTGAAAACCCACTTGTAAATTCACTTATCAACCAATACCACTTGAAGATTGAAATATGACAATTTTCAAGAATACCACCACTTGTAGGCCGAAATATCATGAAAGATGTCGATTCCTACTCCACAATTACCAACCTGGGAGTTCCGGCAAGTCATCACTTGTAAAAATTTAACACTTTTAGATTTTTCACAAAAAACATTTTTTTAAGAATGATGTCGATTCATGCTCCACGATTACCAACTTGGGAGCTCCGGCAAGTTAGGATTTTAAGTAAACGCTGTCACCCAAGCCTGACCAGCCTTGGGTGATTCTGAATCCTCTTCAACCCACCATCTTTTTTATTTATAAAACTCTTTTGCTCCTTTCACCTTTCTGTCAACCATCTTCCCAAAAATATATTTTACTTTTCCATTAAACGCCTTTTCAGCATCAAATTCTTCCTTACCAGAGAAGAATTGATCTGAAATCTCAATCTTTCCAACTTTGGATTTCAGGTTTTCTCTTGTCAATGATGGAAACTTTTCTTCATTCATTTCTGGAACGGAATTCTCATCATTTTTCTCAACAAATGACTCCTCTGACTTTGACGAGTCAGATTCATTGTCAGAACTACTCTCTGATTTAACAACCCATTTATGTTTGTTCAAATTGACTTTTCTTTTATAAAAACGTTTCGAACTTTCACCAATTTCGAAAGTCGAATTTTTGAACTCTTTGAATTTTTTCATTGGTTGTTCTGTTTTATAAACATTTTTCTTTTTCAACTTTGAGTTAGAAGTAACTCCCTGTTTTGTATAAGTGGACTTTGGGCAATTCCAAGCGATGTGTCCAACTTCTTGGCATTTGAAACAGGTTCTTCGTTCAAATCGCTTCTCAGATTCCTTCACCATATTCTTCTTTGTTTTCGGCGAGAAACTCTTTGTTTGTCTGTCTCCAGAATGGTTTCTTCTCTTCTTCTACTGAACTTGTAACTGAAACAAATTTAGTTTTTGGTTTATAAGTTTCTCATTTTTATGATTTTCTGGGGGAATGAAACCTAAACCCTTCTTTTTGAAATTACTGTTATGGTTTGGTTTCTTTTGAAAACCTGAACCAGAACTGTAACCTTTCTTCTTGTTCAATCTCTGTTGAACTCTTGAAGTGTATTTCTTAGGTTTTTCAGCAAGATTTAAATCTTTTATATCAGAAATATTAATTTCCGTTAATTTGAAAACATGTTTGATCATTTCAGTTTTGACACTTCTTATTGGAAATTCTTCATCAGAAAATAATTTGTCAGAATCATTCAAAGTATATGCTACTTTAAATGTTTCGTCTTTCAAATTATTTTTCGACATCATAAATTCTTTATTGTAAACCCGTTTGACCGGTGAACTCGGACTCTTGTCTGATGAACTCGAACTTTCAGATTTAGACTCCGACTCCGACTTTGACTCTTCATCCATATCCAACACCTGATCAACCACTTTCTTTAATAACTCAGACTCATGATCAGTGTCAGACGCTGTGAATGTGACGTCAATGTTGTCTGGTAACTCATCAATGGTTTCAGACTTTAACTTTATGTTGACTGCCTTTTTTAATTGCTCCTCATTTGGTTTTCTGGGAGAATAACTTTCCCAGATCGGAGGCGGACACTTGTTATACTTGACACTTTGTTTCTTACCAGTATCCTCTTCCGTCTTTTTATCTTGAAAAGCTTCAAGACCTGCAACAATAGGATAAACTCTATCAATCAAATAATCAAAAGATGTATAACTCATCAGCAATCATCTGATTCTTTCATTCTCAATCCTTTCAGTCTCCAACTCCTATTTCAGCTTTGCACAATCTTCAATATACTCATTGATGACCTTCTGCTTAGTCATTAATGTTGAACTCATCATCGTTTCAGCAGCTCCCATTTTTAGGTTTGTTTTATTCAAACTATCAACCGTTCTGTTCAGCACATCATATGATTCTTTTACATACTTCACATCAAACAACAATTTTTCTTTCAACTCTTCTAGTTCACGATACTTCTTGTCTTTCTCCTCACAATCTTTGCATGGTTTCAAACATTTCAGACAAGGTTTCGTGATCTCAACGATCTTTTCAACTTCGATAATCTTTTCAACTTCGACTATTTTTTCAACTTCGACGATTTTTTTAACTTCAACAATTTTCTCAACTATTTTCTCAATCACCTTTTCACTCATCGGTTCTTCATCAAAATCTATTTTTACTTCACTTTCTTCAACTCCGGCTTTTTCTGTTGAATTTTCTTCAACTTTTTCCTTTTCAGCTTCCATCTGAACTTGAATTTGTTCTTCAGCAATCCTTTTTGCTTCCAATTCTTTCTCCAGTCTAGCAGCCTTTTTTCTTATTCAACATCTCGATCTTATCTGCAAAAAACAAATTAAAACTAAATGAGTCCAAATTTTGTCTAGCTGTATTAATATACTCTTCCTCATCATCAGTATATTCATCACTTTCTGATGATCTGAATATCTTCTCTCTTTTTGGCTTAGATTTGATTGACTCTTCTTCCAAGATTCGAGCAACAAATGCTGAATCAGCAGGAACGTATTTGTCCCAGCTAAATCCCTCTGCCAATCTTTCATCATCTTGATTTACTAGATAAGCTTTCTTCTTTCCATCTTCAATAGCACGAGATGATGACGATTGTTGAGCAATCTGATGATAAATCGCTTTTCGATGATAATCGTTGTTTCCAAACGGATCTTGTCTTCCTATTGCTTCTTTGTTTGTACATTCTCGTTTAAAATGTCCCTTTTCTCTGCAACGAAAACAGGTAACCTTTGATTTATCAAACCCTAACGGAGATGTTGCAGCATCACGAAGATCATCTCTACCGGTGATTTGTTTGAATTTTTCTGCTCTTCTTACATCATTGGCTAAACACCACTTGAGGTCCATCAACTAAAGTTCCTCAGGATCAATCTGGTCATAATCCTCTTTAGTGAGCATTGGATTTCCAATTCTTCCAGAAACTAAGCTTTCATAAGATTCTAACATAGTAACAAGTGATGCCATGTGTTGCTTAGCCATTTCTGGAGAGAGATTTTGACCATTTTGTATGTTTAATGTCACATTGCATTGCAGATTTGTTGAACTATGTCGTTGAGAACTTGGTGTTGAGAAATTCGAATCAAAACTTGAATACGATGCGAATATCCACCACTCTGAGTTGTAGTGCTAACATTTGTTCCGGAAGTACCATCAGCACTGAATGCAGTCTGAATTTTCGGACTCGGAGTAGTCTCAACTCTGCTTCCTCTATAGTATAAACTATCATCTTGTTGAGCATTTGGATTATACATGATAGCTGTTTTCTGAACATCCAATTCATGTTCTTCGATCTTCTGTATGAACTTACAAAAATTCATGCTTTCAGATTTTCTCATATGTTTTAAAATCAACAGATAAGTTCCCCATTTGTCTTGTGGTAAGGCATCAGATAGCTTATCAACCCATTCATCATCTTCCTTTTTTATCTCTAATCTTTTCATTTCCTGGACAAGATGACAATATCTATCGATAGTCCTCTTAGTCGTTTCACCTTTATAAGCTGTAAACATATCAAAAGATTTCTTTAGTAATGCACATTTATTTTTTATCATATCAGCACTTCCCTTAAACTTTTGTGTAGATCCCCTACAAAATTGTTTATCTAACCTAAAGTGCGGAATCCTCTAGATCAAATTTATCACAGAAACGAGTAGAAAACAGAATTCACAATCAAACGGTCTTCTATTGATTATCCAACTTGCAGTTTACAATCAATTCAAGACCTCACAACCTCACAGCCTATCTCTGTGATCTTGCTAAACCCAAATTTTGAAATCTCTCACTCTCTCTCTACTTTCTCTCTCTAGAATTCTCTAACAACTCTTCTAAACTGAAACCCTAATCACAAAACATGTTTATATACCACATGTCTGTGAACTGGGCTTCCTACTGGGCTAGGCCATTTTCCAAGCCCATTACAATAAATAAACTCCCTAACCAATAAGCTAAGCCCAATACAAAATATCCAAAGACTAAATAATCAAACTATTAAGCTGTTGTCATCGAATATGCACCAACAGACTCCCCCTTGAAAATAGCTTCATAGTGTAACTTTGTCTTCAAACATCATGTGTTCTTTTGGTCTTTGGATAGCGTCAGCTACACAGTTTCTGACATCAACAGACTCCCCCTTAGCTGATGCTTCCAATCTCCAAAACTTTCATTCATTTGTAGATTAGTTAGCTAGCAATCCTTGGTTAAGTAAGTAAGCTCCAACTCTTCCATATATCTCTTCCTCTCTGCAATGTAGTAGAAGGATCCTACCATGCACCTTCACACGTTCTTCACTTCACTCTCAATCTGCACTTTACTTGTATTATGCACTTCATTTTGATAACTGCATCAATCTGTTTAGCAACACAAGCAAGTATCTCGTAAAACCATTAGTCTTTTTCACATTTAAAGATAAACCAATATTTTATCTTAGTTTGCAAAAACAACTACCTTTCAGTTCAAAATGGAAGTCTTTTAAAAAGAAAATATTTTTGGTA
Source organism: Helianthus tuberosus (assembly GCA_030545235.1). NCBI lineage: Eukaryota > Viridiplantae > Streptophyta > Magnoliopsida > Asterales > Asteraceae > Helianthus > Helianthus tuberosus. The sequence continues at coordinate 25,113 of JARYGA010008114.1, read as the reverse complement.
TTTTTGATTTTTTTTAAAACAAACTAACAAACTAAACTAAACATAAAAATATTTACAATTTATCTTTCTGCGAGAATCATGTGTAAGAAGATCATATCAGCACAATCAAACTGTTTTCACACTATCAGATAGTTCTTTATGTAATTTTTCGTGAAAAGCAGTCCAAGACGATTACTAGTATGTTTGTCCACTTAAACAAAATGCATGAACATTTCAAGTACCATTACCGTATGATACGTTAAGGTAATTTTAATACTGATATACTAGTGTGTCCCACTTCAGGATATACCCCCGCGATCAAGGTATGCACAAAGATTCATCGTAGTAGGTGAGTATACTGAATTCATCCGTTTTGTTTTTCAATGTTTAGATAATTGGTGATCAGGTCAGTACTTCCATACAGCAAAGAGACCAAAATATCTAACGAGGGCTATGACAAATACCATTTTTGGTACGATTTATGCATTTTGCACATTTTGAATGACTCTCTATGAGAGCTTCTTCATTTAAGGGTTTTGGCATTTTTAGCTCTTTTAAGATATCATGGTTGTGCCTAGGTCAGCATGTATCTGGATGCAGCAGAAGGACAACCCTGATATCCCCAGATGAAAAATCAGTATAAAGACCCAAAACTTCAGATTTTGGCAATCTATCAACGCAAGATTTAAAGTCATTAAACCATACACCACTGATGTGTTCCCCACTCATACATAGTTCATTTAGGTTTATATCACATTGGTAAGTTGATTATTTCATGCTTTTTGCCTACTGGTACATCATATAATGAAGCTGCTATCACACTTAAGCAATTTAAGTTCAATTTCAGTGTGACAGTCTAATTTGCTGATGTACTATCATTTCTCCTTTTTCACACCATGAAATCTCTTTTCTCATTTTTTCATTTTTTTATGTTTTTCATTTTTCAATGTTTTTGTATTTTTTTTTTTTTTTTTAATTTATAACTTACTCCCCCTAAACACACGCACTAACTAAACTCTTTTTGGCTTAGGGAAATTTCTCCCCCTAATTTTTTGTTTTTATGGAGCAAGTTTTAAAAACACAAACAGACTCCCACTTTAAATATGACAATAAGTTTTTCAATGTTAAAGTCTCAAATAAACACGACAATCACTAAAGTAAATAGTTCGTTACCAAGGTTAACCTACTATTCACCTCAGATCCTTTACAGGAATAACCACTGTTGAACACATCAACAGTCCTTCTTGGTCATCCTGCACACACTCAACAACTTAGTTAGACTTAACAACCCAAACCTGACCGGTTTTGGGCCGACCATGTAAATCTACATAAGATGCTTCTAACTAGTATCCATCACACCTTTCTGGTGTCTTGGATGTTTTACCCGTTGTTGAACAAGATTTATAACTTCCACTAGGTCTTTGATCACGAGAGTTCCAATAAAATCTCGGATTTTCTGACCTTTGAAAATTATTATCTTGATACCATGAACAAGATTTATACCATGAATTTTGAAAAAAATTTGGATGTTGTTGAACATTTGAGTTATTAAAACCCCTATATTCGTTTCTTCTTTGAAAATTTCGATTACCAGAAGTTTGGTATCGATTTTGATATCCAAAATTTCTATTTTGATTTTGAAACCGATTTGATTTACCATTAAAATGACTAAATTGTGTAGAATTGCTTCTTGGTCTATCAAATCTTCCAGCTGTTGAAGTTTTAGATTGAAATATTGGTTGATTATATTGACAATGTTGTTGAACATTATTATTCAAACCAACCCTATTCCCTTCCTTAACCTCATCAACTTTTTGCTTATTTTTCTTCAAAGGACAACAACTCTCCACGTTCCCTTTAGTGTGACATTTAAAACAAGATTTTATCTTATAAATTTTCTTTTTGTTAAATCTCTTTTTAAATGTTTTCTTCTTTTTCTCTTCAGTATCCTCATCCGATTTATGAGGTGTACTCTTAGCCTCAACAGATTCCTTCAAAGATTCTGGACTACTTGGCAAGTCCACAGCTATCGCATCCACTACAGCTGGTGTAGTTGGCGCAAAATCAATTAACTCATTCTCATCAGGTAAAAAAGAGTAGTCTTGATCCTTAGAAGATGAAGCTTTAGTAAACCCCACTCCCGTTCTATCATTACTCCTTTTTAACCCTTTTTGAATTTGAGTCCTAACTAATGAAGATTTTCCAAATTTGTCTAATTTCCTTTAAGTTCAACAATTTGGTCTTGTGCAACGGCCAATTCCCTGCACTTTTCAGAAAATTCATTAGTTTTGTCCTTCACAGTTTCACGAGCCAAATCAATGATCTGTAACAGTTCATTGACTTTGCTTGTTAAACTGCTGATTTTTTGTTCATTTGATTTGAGTTCATTTAAGCAATTTGACTCTCTTTTAATCAAAAGAACATTTGACTCTTTTAATTTTTCCAATTCAGCTAACAGAATTTTGTTCTGCTCCGATAGTCTGTTAACCTTGCCCTGTAGTTCAGTGCAATTATGACACGTATGACTTACAGGTTCTGATGTTACCTTCACCTCTGTTGTAAGTTCATTCACAGCATTCATGCACTTTAAAACTTCTGTCTCCTTCTTCTCAACAGCTTTCTTCTTCTCTTCTACCACAACATCTGCATTTCCCTGATATCTCTTTTCTAATGCATCCCACAAATCCTTTGAATTAGTGTACTTCATAAAAGTATGCTTGATGCCATCGGGTAAGCACATTTTTATTGCAGCTAAAGCTTTCTTCTCAGCATCAACCACCTGTTTCTCAGATTCATCCATCATCTCATAAGAAATCACCTTAACCATTCCTTCAACACGACGTGTAGGAGCAACATATCCATCAATCATACAATACCACATTCTGGTATCTTCACTTTTCACAAATCCCTCAAACTCCTCTTTCCAGACAGAATATTCTTTGACGTTTCTCAGCTTTGGCAAATTCTTAACAGTCTCACTGACCTTATCCATTTTAACCATCTTTAAACACGCTTTTACCGTAACCGTACTGATAAAAACCGTACAATATTTTTCCGAAAACTGTTTTTACCAAATTATACCGTTAGAATCGCCTCGAAAAAACGAATCCAATGATATATAATGTCAAAAACCGTACAATATTTTTCCTCGAAATTATTTTTGTTTTTTTTTTTTTTGGTCCTAAAAATCCCACGAATCCAACCGTGCAAACGGTTTGTCGAGATGAGCTACGGATCACTTTCTATTTTCAAAAACGTTAAATCCTCTATACGTGTCTAAATAAATACTCCACCTTTTAATTTTGCTGGCAAACCAAGTTAATTTCGCTGTGTCACGCTAATTATGCTGGCAAACCAAGTTAAATATGCTGATAGAGTAGTTATAATTATGCTGGTAGAGGAATTATAATTATGCTGGATTTTAAATTCACTGGAATAAATATGCTAGCTGATCAAATTCGCTGGTTAATTATGCTAGTTAATTATGCTGACTTAATTTCGCTAGTTCACCGGTCAGTTAATTTCGCTGGCTAATCAGGTCACCATTACGACGACTTTAATTTCGCCGATCACCGTAATAATGTCGCTGAGGACAATTACACGGTTACCAAAGTCGCCTTTGGATTTAATTTCACCGGTCACCGAGTTGCTAGGTCACACAATTTCGCTGGTAAATATGCTGGATCAGATAATTCCTCTGGTTTGTCAGCGGAATTGTTAATTATGCTGGCAAATTTTGGAAACTCAATATGTTTGAAATTTCTGAAGATTTTCCAGATTCTTTTAACAACTTCCTGCAAAATCGAAACACCAAAATCAGCAAAAATTTTCGAAATTTATGAAGAACACGAAGAACAATCTTCGAATCTTCAAGACTTTCTTGCCAAAATCCTTCAAAAATCAACCAAACCTGCAACCAAAAACACTTTAAACAGCAAAATTAAATATGCAAACAGATCAAACAACCCTAAAATTTTCGAAAATTATATCAAACCCAAACAAAATTTTGAAACCCTAGTTTTCAGGTTTCAAAATTTTCGAAATTTCTCAATCTTCCACCCGAATCTGCAGTCTGCAATTCTGAACCGAGCTTCTTCAAGAGCCTAATGCTTTGATACCAATTGTAGGTCCCCTTGTTTCGTACGGATCATCACAGAATTGTTTATCTAACCTAAAGTGCGGAATCCTCTAGATCAGATTTATCACAGAAACGAGTAGAAAACAGAATTCACAATCAAACGGTCTTCTATTGATTATCCAACTTGCAGTTTACAATCAATTCAAGACCTCACGACCTCACAGCCTATCTCTGTGATCTTGCTAAACCCAAATTTTGAAATCTCTCACTCTCTCTCTACTTTCTCTCTCTAGAATTCTCTAACAACTCTTCTAAACTGAAACCCTAATCACAAAACATGTTTATATACCACATGTCTGTGAACTGGGCTTCCTACTGGGCTAGGCCATTTTCCAAGCCCATTACAATAAATAAACTCCCTAACCAATAAGCTAAGCCCAATACAAAATATCCAAAGACAAAATAATCAAACTATTAAGCTGTTATCACCGAATATGCACCAACATTTTGAATCAACGCCAACCAAATTGATCTAGCAGTGTCCTCATGTTGAAGCAAAATAAAGATATCTTCTTTTACTGCTTGTTGGAGAATGCTAATCATCATTTTTTTCACTGGTGTATTTTAACTTCTCAGCCGCTGAATAATCACTTAAGGATTTTTCATTTCCACGGTCATCTGTCGGTTTAACGTAATCTTTGTCCAATGAAACCCATGCATCAAACTTATAAGCTTGCACCCAAGTTTCAAAATGGTTTTGCCATCCTTTAAAATCCTCGATGTATATAAGCTTTGGAGGCTTTTGAGACGTTCCCGTTTCATTTTCAATTTCAAGAGTCTCGGCAACTGTAATTGGAGCAGCTGGAGTAGTAGCAAACGCGTTGTAAAACTCTTCTTCCATGTTTCGGTGTTGAAAGTTCACAAAAACACAATGTTCAAGCGAATTGGACTTTGATAAGAAATGACTTTGGTGCGAAATGGATTTTGATGCGAAATGTCCCTTTTCAAACGAACTGGTGATGATTTTGTCGAAATCGTGCGAAATGGACGTTCAATTCAAGCAAAATGGCAACTTTCAAGCGGAATGGGTCCAATCCGTGCGAAATGAAGGTCTCAAGATGCAATTTCGTGCGAAATGGGAGGTCACAAGGTTCAATTCGTGTGAAATGAGGTTCTGATTCACACGAAATGGGCTATTTCGTACGAAATGTTGCTGATGTCACACAATCGAGTGGATTTTTGAAAAATTGATCAAGATTTAGGCCGATTTTAAGTCTGATTCTTTCAAGGATTGTTTAAAACTGTGTTTCGCACGTTATATGTGAAATTCAATCCATTTTAACCGTAAAATCTTGTTCAATTTTGAAAAATGTTGTAAAAGAAGGTGTAGAAGTCAGAATTTTGATGAAATCAAGCTGAATCGGTAAGAACTCTTCCTCCTGAGCTCTGATACCACATGTAGGATCGTTTGGACGACCAAAACGAGTCGTTCAGAAGAGTTCTAATCAATACGAGAGGCAGAAACAAACGTATCAACTTTGAATCAGCTTGATATACACTCTAATTGTCTTGTTTATTGATATAACAATGTTTTACAGCCTGGAGACACTTCGGCAGCACCTCGGTACCGGAATCAGAAAAGTTACAAATGAAATGACAGCTTCGGTATTTATAGGGATGGCATTTCGCATGGAATGGACAAGATCCATTTCGTGCGAAATGGCTCTTTCCATTTCGTGCGGAATGGTCCATCAACATTAGAACCCTAATACCTAGCCTACCGAGCTCCATTCTATCTAATCTAGACACAAGACTCGATACAAGACGAAGTCGACAGACATATGCACCAACATTACTTGTTAAACACGATCTGTGAGTATACTCGATCCCTTTTTGCTTTAAGCACTTTTGGGTGTTACATACGTTACTTATATCAAATCACAATCGACACACACGCAAACACTTTTATACGCTAACCTCCCTGCATGTTATACGTGTTATTCGATGAATGCTAGTATGTTATGTTTACACAGTGATTGTTTCCTAACACCTTAGCAACGATAGTACTATAGTTTGGACTCAGCACCTGTCGTGGACAGGGGTTGTTAAGGGCCTTTCTTCACGTGTCACAGTGGTGATATGTGTTGCGTATTCTACAACTCGCAGTCACGTCTGTGCATATTTCATTGTTGATAACCTACCGGCTTCACATTATACATGTTACATGCTGGTTATGCGTAAACCGCTTTCGCTATCTATTATACTATCAAACTTGTATGCTCACCTTTACACTATGTGTATTGACTTTTACTTTAACGTATGTGACAAGTGTCTAGGATGTTGTGGCATGCTTGCTATGTGGAATCGAGCTTAGGAGAGTGTAGAAACAAACTAATAAATTCTGAGTTGTCGGAACATTTTATCTGTCTTTGAGAAAACAGTGTCTGTAATAACTGCTTTTATTTGATATATTATGCTATGGGACATAATGTTAAATATCCGGTAATTTTAGTTGTTATGGATTTCTCTTGGACAATCTGTTTCACTCAGTGTCGCGCCCCGATGTTTCCGCCATCGGTTGGGATGTGACACCCGCCCCTCGGGGCAAGGGGTCAGGGGGTTGCGACAGGAGGTGGTATCAGAGCTACAGCCACTAGTTTAAGCCACTGCAGTGTTCTGCTGATACCTAAATTTTAACCAATTGTGTTAGGAAATAATCTACGTAACTATGTGTAAATATGTATAATATTGTTTTGTGTTATTTGACAATCTGTTAGTTTAAAGTATGAGTGAGCAAGGTACATCTGACGCTTACCGTCAATTGGCTAGTTCCCCAAAAAGTGAAGGAAACTTATCTTAGCCTACTCCTTCGGGGTACTCTGCTGATACTGAGGAAATGAATTTTCATTTTTAAGGCGTAATACGAGGAACCATTCCCTCCGAAATAGAGAGGATGGTTTAGTAGGGGAGCACATGAGAGAAGAAAGAGGATGAAGAAATTACAACAGAGAGCGTTAGCAAAAGCCAATAGGGAAGTGAATGCCTAAACCCAGGAAGCAGTTAATAGACAGTTGGCAGATTTCCATATGCTAGCCACCACTGTAGTAGATCCAAACTTTGATCAATTAACTGAACCACAACTGTTTCCATTATTTCCAACCCATCCAATGGAGTTAGAACCTAACCAAGAAAACCAGTTCCCCATACCAGCATTTAACCATAACGAAATACCTAGAATCCCAGCACCTAATCCTCTAGAGTATGATCCATGGGAGGATGACAATAGGGTATACCAGTAACTATATCCTTAGGAAGAACCGATACCAAATCCCATAGCACAGTATACCGACCTTAATCCTTTAGATCTTTGGAACGACGACATGTATATTCGAAGTGTGTTAAGCAACCCATACGGAGAACCCATACCTCGATACCATGACCCAGTACCAGCACCACTACCACCCATGAGTGAAGAGAATGTGCAGGAACTTCGCACATATGGTGAATAGTTAGTGGAAGAAGGAAATAGGTTACGACAGATAGGAGAGAAGCTCGAGTGGAAGTATGACGAGCAAGAAATGCAGTATTGGATGAACGACACCTAATATATATATATATATATATATATATATATATATATCTGTGTGTGTGTGTGTGCGTAGTTTGAAAAAAATCAACTAAAATAGATAACCTAATACCTATCGATGCATAACTACTAGTGTTTATTTTTCAGTAGTAAGTTATAATCGATGCATATAGATATATAAAAAGAGTAAAAGTCGCAATGTTCGACGTTTTTGATCAATTTGTTTATATGATTGTTTGTATTAAATCTTATTCTGTGATATTAATACCTGATAAATGTTTACAATCCAGATGGACAACGAAGTAAATCAGGAAAACCCGAATAATGATAATAACGGAAACCAAGTAGGGAACAGTGCCATTCAACATATAGTAGCACAAGCAATTATAGACGCTATGCCATATATTATCAAGACTGTTAAAGAAGCAAAAAATAATAAAACTGTAAGTGGAAGTAAACGACAAACTACTGAACCAAGTCACAGCGTGAATGATGGACCGCTAATCCAAGTACCTATTCTAAAAAGAAGATGAACCATGTCATATGGTTGTTCTTACAAAGACTTCTGGTCTTTCAAACCAATAGAATTATCTGGCAATGAAGGAGCCATTGCAGCCTTACGTTGGATAGAAACGACAGAAGCAGTCTTAAAAATAAGCAAATGTTCAGATGAAGATAAGATTATGTTTTCTTCTAATCTTTTTAAGAATGCAACTCTAGAGTGGTGGAATACCATTCTCCTGTCTAGAGGAAGTGATAGAGCTTATAATATGGAACAGACCAACTTTAAGGATAGAGTCGAAAGAAAATTTTGTCCTCCTCATGAAAAAGAACAAATAGCTAATAAATTCTTAAATCTTAAAATGACTGGAATAGACTGCAAAGGTTACACTACCATATTCTTTGAATATGCTAGAATAGTACCAACCCTAGCTTCACCAGAACTAGTATTAATCTCTCGTTACATCCGGGGATTAATTAGTGAAATCAGACATGTAGTCAAGGCAGCTAGACCACAAACCATAGAAGAAGCAGTAGAACTAGCCAATACTTTGACTGATGAAATGGTAGGTACGCAAAAACAAAAACCAGAGAAAGAACCTGGCCCAAAGGCTTACTCAAGAATTTTGTTATGGAAATGCTTTCCGTGGAAAAAGTACAGGTTCTACTTCTTCACCTTACTGTAAGTACTGCAAAAAGAAGCACTTAGGAAGATGCTCAATATACTGCAACTTCTGCAAAATATCTGGACATAAGGAAGAAGACTGCAGGAAGAAACCTAGCAATAGGCTATGCTTCAATTGTGGAGAAACTAGGCATATCAAACCGAACTGTTCGACACTAGCTCTAGCAACAAACAACAATGCTACTAAGAAGGCCAGAGCATTTGTTCTGATAGCTGAAGAAGCCAAGATAATTCCGGATGTGATTGCCGGTACGGTTTTAGTTAATGATATTTTTGCTAAAGTATTATTTGACTCTGGTGCAAACCAAAGTTTTATCAATACTTCCTTCTGCAAACTTCTTAATCAACCATTAACTAAACTTCAACAAGATTGTCTGGTAGAGACGGTAAATGGAGAATCCATCAAGATAAGTGACATCCTGCAGGGAGCAAGGATAGAAATTTTAAACCATAATTTTATTGCTAACATTTACCCAATGAATCTGGCTGGATTTGATATCGTATTAGGAATGGATTGGTTAGTAGCCAATCAAGCCAGCATTCTTTGTGATCAAAAGTTAGTGCAATTAAGTACACCAAAGGGTGAAAAGATCACAATTAAAGGAGACAAGCCAACCAGACCCACAAAATTCATCTCTGTGATGAAAGCTGCAAGCTATGCAAGTAAAGAATCACTAGTGTATATGATTTCCATAATCATTAACATTAAAGGAAAAGAATTAAAAGATATTCCCGTAGTATCTAAATTCTCAGATGTTTTTCCAGAAGAGTTACCTGGACTACCGCCAGATAGAGAGGTTGAATTTAGAATTCACCTAATACCAGGGACGACACCGGTTGCCAAGGTGCCATACCGTTTAGCACCAACGGAGATGCAAGAACTTAAGAAACAGTTAGACGAATTTCTGGAGAAAGTTTTCATACATCCTAGTTCATCCTCGTGGGGAGCACCAGTCTTGTTTGTTAAGAAAAAGGACAGATCGATGCGTATGTGTATTGATTATAGGGAATTGAACAAGGTTACGATTAAAAATCGATACCCGCTACCGAGAATCGATGATCTGTTCGATCAACTTCAAGGAGCTCGATTCTTTTCTAAGATCGATTTACGCTCAGGATATCATCAATTGAAAGTACAGGAAGAGGACATTCCAAAAACTGCTTTCAGAACAAAGTACGGTCATTATGAATTTACATTCATGCCATTTGGTTTAACCAATGCTCCAGCCACATTTATGGACATGATGAACAGAATATGTAAACCATATCTTGATAAATTCATAATTGTCTTTATAGATGATATTCTAATTTACTCTAAGAGTAAAGAGGATCATGCAGAGCATTTGTTTATACTTCTAAATTTGCTGAGAAAAGAAAAGCTTTATGCTAAATTTTCAAAATGCAAATTCTGGTTACAAGAAGTGCAATTCCTTGGACACCTAGTTAATCATGAAGAAATTCATGTGGATCCCACAAAAATCGAGGCGATTACTAAGTGGAAAGTCCCTGAATCACCAACAGAGGTGAGAAGTTTTCTTGGACTAGCAGGTTATTATAGACGTTTTATTCAAGATTTTTCTAGAATAGCCATCCCCTTAACAAAACTGGCCTGCAAATCAATTAAGTTTGAATGGAGACCAAAACAAGAGGGAGCCTTTAGGATTCTGAAGCAAAAGTTAACCAATGCACCCATACTAGCGTTACCAGAAGGAACTAAAGACTTGATAGTCTATTGTGACGCTTCTAAGTTAGGTCATGGATGTGTGTTGATGCAACGTCAAAAAGGTTATAGCTTATGCCTCTAGACAACTTAAGAATCATGAAGATAATTATACAACCCATGATCTAGAGTTAGGAGCCATAATTTTTGCCCTTAATATTTGGAGACACTATCTTTACGGTAGCAAGTTTGTTGTCTTCACAGATCATAAGAGTCTAAGATATGTTTTTGGGCAAAAGGAATTAAATATGAGACAGAGACGCTGGATGGAGATTCTTAGTGATTATGATTGTGATATCCAGTACCATGCAGGAAAAGCTAATGTAGTAGTTGATGATTTAAGTCGAAAGTATCATGAAAATCCAAAATGAGTACGTTCTTTCAGATTAAATCTGCAGATAGATTTAAATGAGCAAATTAGAGAGATACAGGAAACAGTAATCAAGGACGATACTGAAGGATTAAAAACGAATTAATTAAGGAATTAGAACAAAGAACAAATGAAATTTGGAGATTCCATAAGAAAAGAATCTGGATACCCAAACAAGGAAACCTACGCCACCGAATTTTAGAAGAACCCATAAGTCTAAGTAGGGATGAGCATATGCCACCGAATACCGATCCCATACCGATCCCGATCCCGAAATACCGATACCGTGCACTTTTCGGTATCCTGATCGGTATCCACTTTTTGGCATTTTCGGTATCGGTACGGTACGGTATCGGTACAGTACGGTATCGGTATAATACCGATACCGACCCTCAAAATACGGTATAATACCGATACCGAACCGACATGTTTCGGTATCGGTATCGGTACCTAGTTTGGGTGAAATTCGGGATCGGTATTTGGCGGTATCGGTATCGGTTCGGTATCGGATACCGCCTTGCTCATCCCTAAGTCTAAGTATACGATACATCCTGGTAATGATAAAATGTATCAAGATTTAAGAAAGAATTTCTGGTGGATAGGAACGTAAAAGGATATAGCAACCTATGTTGTTAAGTGTCTAACATGTTCACAGGTTAAAGCTGAACATCAGAAACCCTCAGATTTATTGCAGGAACTAGAAATACCAATATGGAAATGGGAATTGAAAACAATGGACTTTGTTACTAAACTACCCAAGACACGAAAAGGTAATGATGCAATCTGGGTGATTGTAGACAGATTAACCAAATCTGCTCAATTCTTACCTATGAAGGAAACTTTCAGTATGGAACAATTAGCCAAGTTATATGTAAATGAAATAGTTTCATTACATGGAATTTCTTTATCTATTGTTTCTGATAGAGATAGCCGTTTTACTTCTCATTTTTGGACAAGTTTCCAAAAAGCAATGGGAACCAAGTTAAATATAAGCACATCTTATTATCCTCAAACGGACGGACAAAGCGAAAGGACAATTCAGACAATGGTAGATATGCTTAGAGCCTGTGTAATTGATTTCGGAGGAAATTGAGACGACCATTTACCATTGATAGAATTTTCCTACGATAACAGCTATCATACCAGTATCAATGATGCACCATTTGAAGCACTTTATGGACGAAGTGCCGAACTCCAGTCTGTTGGGCAGAAATTGGAGAAAAACAACTATCTGGACCAGAAATAGTACAAGAAACAACGAACAAGATTACTCAAGTCAAGGAAAAAATTAAAGCAGCACGCGATCGTCAAAAGAGTTATGCTGATAACCAGCGAAAACCATTGGAATTTCAATTTGGAGATAAGGTATTGTTAAAAGTTTCTCCATGGAAAGGAGTAGTCGGATTCGTTAAGAAAGGGAAGCAAAGCCCCAGGTATATTGGACCTTTTGAGATTATCAAAAGAATAGGACCAGTAGCTTATCAGCTACAACTGCCAGAGGAAATGGCAGGAATACATGATGTATTTCATGTATGTAATCTCAAGAAATGCTTAGCATACGAATCATTAATGGTACCTCTTAAAGACATAGAGGTAAATGAGAAACTTAAGTTTGTAGAGAAACCCATTCAGATTGAAGATAGAAAGATCAAGAATCTTAAGCACAAGAGATTAGTTCTGGTCAAAGTGACATGGAATTTCAAGAGAGGACCAGATTACACTTGAGAGCTCAAGTCAGAGATGCAAAGGAAATATCCACACCAGTTCCAGTAGATCTCGAGGACAAGATCTAAAACAAGGCGAGGAGGATATAACAACCCTTCTAAAACCCTTAACATACCCTAAACGTCCTAAAATATACCCAGTATACTAGAAACGGCCCTAAAATACAATTATGTTAATATACCCCGTATACCAGAAACGGCCCTAAAATACAATTATGTTTATAAAAATCAAATAAAAAACAATAATATAGTGTTCTCTCGGGGCGCGACACCCTTAAGAGTGCGAGTCGCGGGCCGCGACTGCATGACACCAAGCAAGCTCGTGAGCTGCCACGAGTCCCTTGCGTGTTGAACCTACACCGTTGATTCACCATGCCTAGATCCTACCCTACTGCCCTCGCGGGCCGCGTGAAAGATAGAAGAGGGCTTCGCGGGCCGCGAGCCGCCATCGTCCAGACCTATATAAGGAGGCGTAGGCCTCAGTTTCAAATCGTTCATTTCTTAAATCTCTCTCAAATCTCTAGTAAGCTAAAACTCTCGGGTATTATACCCCTAAATAGCGAAGCTCTGCCTCTGTAAGTATTATAACCCTCGGTTACGTAGTAGGTACCCTACCCAATTGATCTAGGGCTCCGTAACGCATGTCAAGGCTCTGTCTGACTCAGTTCGTTGGAGTTCTGTCTCGGTTGTATGGCTAATGTAATTTGGGTTATCTTACTAACACGTGTGCATTGTTTAATTTTTATTAGATTATAAACCAGGAAAGTCACCAGTAAGCTATAGATTATAAACCTCAAGTGTTTTAAATTATGATAACAGTGATTGAGTCTATGTATCCTACAATTACTGTCGGTATGTTGGGGTTTTGTATACATTACTTGTTACTGTTGTGAATGGTAGCATGACCACTAGTCATGATTGATAGTACCGTGTGGGTAAGTGAATAGATATAAACATTGTAATCGCTCTCAATACTGTAAAATTATAAAAGCTTGTTTTGATTAAAGTGGGATGCACTCGCCAGTATTTCTTGCTGATAAAACCTTTTTAAAACGCGTTTCAGGTAACTTAATGTGAAGCTAATAGAAGCCAGCTGGAGAGCACTGACGGCTTGGAAAAGTGGCTATAAAAGTTAACTAAATAAAAAGGAGTTTATGTTTTCAAATAATTAGGATTTTATCCCTATAAATGTATTATCAATGAACTTGGATTTTATCCCATTTATTATTTATAAAAGTTTGGTGTTTAAACTCTGATTAAATATTTTCTAACTACGGTCCTGATGTATAAACTCCGCTGCCAAATTAATAAACACCGATACGAGCGGCTCTGTCTAGCTCGCGGCCGCCCGCCCCTCGGGGCAAGGGGTCGGGGGTTGCGACATCAACAAAGGAACGAATTGAACAACTTGAGTTTGAAATACACAATGGGAGAATTGAGGTTGAGAAAAAAAGAACAACAATATCAGGCTTTGTCCAAGAAGATGGAACAAAACAAGGAAACACTTAATCAAGTTTTAGCTCATCGAACTGCACAAGACCTTCAAATACCAAACTCCGAATCTTCAGCAAATAAAATGTCACCACCACAAGTATGTGAGTTATTTATTGACAATTTAATGCATTAATATTTGACCCTTTGTTGTTACATTTTGTAGGTAAAATCACTAGACAAACATGTTAGATCTAATCACAATACTAGTGCCACAAAATCTAAAATGGTGCATATGGAAATGGTGATTTTTTTTACATAATTTCCCATGTGATTGTTGATTTTCCATAACCTATTTAATTGAATTGTAGGTAAATTCTATTGATGACAATCTTGAATCTCAGGACATAACTAATGCATCATGTAATCCAGTGCAAACAGAAGTGGTGCATATAGAAAAGCGCATATAGAAAAGCTAATAGCGGTAAGTATTTAAAAAATTCATTATTTTAACTGTTATATAATGTCCATAACCTCCTTAATTAAATGTTATTTAGGTAAATGTGAAAACAAGAAACAAGGATATACATGAGCCTCCACTTTCGAAAACAAAATCTCATTTGGAACCACAAGAAGGTGTCCCACATGTATGTATTGTGTGAAATTTTGAAATATACATCAACTTTGACTTTATCATGTTAATAGAGTAAATTACATTTTTTGCCCCTGTGGTTATATCACTTTTACTATATTAGCCCAAAATAAGAATTTTTAACATATATGCCCATATGGTCTCTATAACTAACTATTTTGGCCCCTAAGTCTAACCATTTTGGCCCACATGGTCTCTATAACTAACCATTTTGGCCCCCATGATCTCTAGACATAGGGGCCAAAATGGTTAGTTATAGAGACCATGGGGGCAGATATGTTAAAAATTCTTATTTTTGGCTAATATAGTAAAACTGATATAACCACAGGGGCCAAAAATGTAATTTACTCATGTTAATATTTCATACATTTTTATAGACATCTAAGTGTGATCTGTATTATTTGAACTAAGTGTGGCATGGGGTACAATTTACTATTCCACAGGACAATAAACCATTCATGGAGTTCTAGTTTAAGATGATTGTCATAGAGTTTCTATTGATGAAGCAATAAATGGGGCATCATCTTTACCAATACAAACAACCGACTTCAAAATAGTTGTGGATACATTAAGTAGGTTTGTTCCTTGGCCAAGATTCTTTGTCAAATCATTAGACCAAAAGGATTGTTCCTTAATTATTATCTGATTAAGTACAAACTAAAATAGCTATTCATATTTCATTCCATGTTTTGTTGCTACACGTACCAGATCCATTAACCAATCATAGATGAAACACTTCAACTAGATTTGCTAAGAAGCAAAAGAAATTAAGAAGATAAAACCCAGTCAAAAAATGGATTTTTAGTATGTAGATAACATATAAAAATTTTGATTTATTATTTTTTATACTAATGTTGTATTTTAGCTTTTTTTCTTGTTTAATGTTGTTTTTAATTAATTATTTAAAAAAGAAATAAAATTGAAAATAAAATGCCTAATTACACATAAATGGTCACATAAAACCATAGTAAATGTTCGTGACCAAAGGTTAAATAATAGCCACACTTATAATTACAAAATTCCATGTGGCTTTACATAACCATTAGCCACATTACCATTACTTTGCTTTTTGTTTGTGTGACGGAGTGATAGCAAACATCATGGCCAAAAGAAATTATGTGTGAGCAAAGGTTAGGCAATAGCCACTAAAGATCTTAATTTTTCATTTTGCTCTACATAACCATTAGACACACCATCCCCACTTTGTTTAATTTTGTGTGACAGACTGATAGCAAACGTCATGGGGAATATAAGCTATGTGTGAGCAACAATTAGAGAATAGACACATTTAAAATTACAAAATATCACGTTATGTTACATAACTATTAGACACACCATCTCTACTTGGTTTAATTTTGTATGATGGACTGATAACGTCACGGGGAATATAAACTATGTGTGACCATAGCTTAGACAATTCACACTAAACATTACAATATATCATGTGGCTTTACATAACCATTAGCCACACCATCCCAACTTATTTTTCCTCTGACGGAACAATAACAAGTGTCATAACCCTAAAATATTATTTGTGAACGAAGGTAAGACAATGGTTACACTAAACATTGTATATATATATATATATATGTGTGTGTGTGTGTGGCTTTACATAACCAGTAGTCAAACCATTGTTTCTTGTTATTTTATTTGTGTGGCAGAATGATAGTAAATGTCATGGGCACAACGCATAAACTATATGTGTGACCAAACGTTAGACAGTAGCTACTCTTAAAATTACAAAATTTCTTGTGCGTCTAGAAATAGTTTATAGCCATACTTATTGGGATAAAATGCTTCATTATAACAACCTTTTTGCCACAATATTTTTATATCAATGTGGCTAACACAAACTTTTTTACTCGTATAGTAGAAACAGCCACACTAATAAGAAATTCATGTGACTGTTGCTCCACAGTTAATGGACTGATTACTTGATTCCATTAAGAAACATTAATACCCTTTAGCCACACATTCAAGAAACAATTTTTTTGTGTGGTCGTATCCATAATTTGACACATTGATTTGAATGAAATATATGGATAAGCTTATACGTATGAAGGAACGAGATGTATGAGGATTTCTACATATGAAATTAGGGTTTATGTCCTGTTCTAGCCATCGCACCAATCTAAGTTCACAAAAACTTAAAAAAATGATCAAAAATTTCTGTATCAACTGATTAGAAAAGTGGTTTTTAGCAAACCCTAATAAACAGTTTTATGTTTAATAAACCAGAAATTATCGAGTTTAAACAAACCTCCGATGAACACAAGAACGGGGATTGTTAAAACTTATATTATTGATCCAAAAACAGAATCAAGCAGCTTTAATACATTGTAAATCGATTAAAGAACACTTTGGTTATTGATTCGAATCTAGCCTCAGGCTCTGACACAACTTGTAGGTTTCGAGACAGGTCTTGGAACAAACAATTGAATCAAACTAACAACGATTAGGTGCAGAATCCCTAGTCATTGTAACCAGACGTGTAGGTGAACATGAATTAGCACGAACACACACGAACAAAACTTTGAAATATATGGGTAATATTCAAAATTGTGACATTGTACAAAACATCACATCGTATAAATATGTGAGGCATTGCCCAACTCATGCGTATGGGGCTCTGGCACATGGGGCTCATACGCATAACATTCATGTGCATTGGGCTTCATGCGTATGATTTCACTCATATGCTTGACAATCCCAAAGAGCATTATGTTGTTCATGCACCACTCACCTAATTCCCCGTTACAACTAGATGAAACGTTTACAATCAAGCCTAGATACATTCTAGGATATCTATAACTAACCTCCAAGCTGTTGCCAGAGAACTTGCATCAACACCAACCTTATCCAAATCTGATTTATTGACATTGATAATTAATTAACACGGCTATTACCAATGGGGTGGTGGTACATTGGCAAAGGCAAAGCCTTTAAAAACACCTAAGTTGAGAAGAAGATTGTCTTGGATTCAAGTCCCACAGACGACAGGGATTAAAGAAATTAACCATTCAAAAAAAAATTAACACTTAGCTATATAATTTTTTATTTCCAAAAGTATATGACTTTTATTTATTATATTAAATTAACTTATAAATCTACTAGGTTAGAACCCCGTGTATTACACGGGTTGAATAAATGTAATTTTATATATTAAATAATAAAATGTTATATCTTTATGAAACACGTATAATTGCACGGGTTAAATAAATGTAATTTTATATATCAAATAACAAAAAAAATATCTTTAAAAACCATGTGTATTGCACATATTAAATAAATGTAATTTTGTGTACTAAATACTAAAAATGTCGTATCTTTAAAAAAACTTGTGTCTAATCAGGTTGAATAAATCTACCAAATGATAAAAAAAAATTACATCCTTAAAAACCCCATATATTACACGTGTTGAATATATATAAAAAAGAGTTATATGTTTAAAAACCATGTTTATTACACAGATTAAATAAATGTAAGGGTAAATTACATTTTTCGTCCTTTATGTTTGTAATGGGTTGCAGTGGATGACCTTTAACTTCAATAATTACAGTCACAATCCTTTATTTAGAAAACTCATTACACATTTCGTCATTTAAGACTAACCAGGTTAAAAATTTAAGTTAAATCCATTCACTTAGGGGTATCATGGTCATTTCATGCTTATATTTAATTTTTTCTTAATAAATAAAACAAAAAATTATATATAAAAAACATATCAATACCAGTTCCTAACCCTAACCCTCCTACTCCACCATACCCACCACCATCACCTCTCTCTCGGATGCCCTATCCTCGACGCCGCCCTCGGCGGCGGCATCCCATCCAACTCCATCACTGAACTCGTCTCTGAAAGCGACTGCGGCAAAACCCAACTCTCTCTTCAACTCCTCTTCACCGCCCAGCTTCCCCACGGCCTCAACGGCTCCTCCCTCTACCTCTACTCCGAGTTCCCCTTCCCCTACCACCGTTTCGCCCAACTCTTTCACTCTTTTCGGTCCTCCCACCCGTGACTGTCACACTGCACACCACCTGCTCGACGTATTGCTTCAGTTGGAATCTCGGCTTAAACATCCGAAGGAGACCCGGTTGGATATTAAATTGATTGTTATTGATTCCATTGCTGCTTTGTTCAGTAGTGAGTTTGAGAATAAAGGTGTTGATCTTAAGAAAAGGTGGGCGTTGTTTTTTAAGATATCTTCAGTTTTGAAGATGTATGGTTTGGCATTATTTGACTCCCTATATTATTATTATTATTTTTGGAAAATTGAAATGTTAAAGACGAATTACAAATCTTGTTAAAGGAATTGGAATTTATTAGACCTCGTGCGAAGTACTGGCCCTGCCAATGGTGAGTCGTGGGGATAACGCTAGTAGGTCAGCTATGGTAGCAGTGGTGACTGTAGCGACAGTCCCTGCTTCCTCCCTCTCTTCACAACAAAATTGGTGAGTGATTAGGGTTAGGAATTGGGGGTGATAGGTTATTTATGTAATTTTTTGTTTTATTTATTAAGAAAAAATAAATAAAAGCATGAAAATGACCATGATACCCTTAAGTGAATGGATTTAACTTAAATTTTTAACCTGGTTAGTCTTAAAGGACGAAATGTGTAATAAGTTTTCTAAATAAAGGATTGTGTCTTAAAGGACGAAATGTGTAATAAGTTTTCTAAATAAAGGATTGTGACTGTAATTATTGAAGTTAAAGGTCATCCATTGCAACCTGATATAAACATAAAGGACGAAAAGTGTAATTTACCCTAAAAGTAATTTTGTATATTAAATACTAAAAACGCCGTATCTTTAAAAAAACTCGTGTATAGTCGGGTTAAAAATCTACCAAATAAAAAAAATATCCTTAAAAACCTCGTGTATTACACGTGTTGAATAAATCTAATTTTACATAGCAAATGATAAGAAGTTATATCTTTAAAAACTTCGTGTATTACACGGGTTATGTAAATGTAACTATGTATAGTAAATAATAAAAAAGTTAAATTTTTAAAAACCCCGCGTTTTACACGAGTTGATTAAATATAATTTTGTATACCAAATAATAAAAAAAAGTTACATTTTTAATAAATTAGGATAACGTTTAATATTAATTTATTATTTATATATTTAATATAAGATGAGTAGGAAAGAGAGATATTTGTTTTAAAATATATTAAATTAACAATTTAGATTTGAAGATAATATTTTATTAAGTATGATAAGATTTAATATTAATTTGTTATTTATTTAGTTAATATAAGATAAGTATATATTTGAGGATACCTTCAATGAATGACACATGTCCAAAAATTGGTTTCTTTTATTAGTAGATAGATTTAACAAATAATAGTAATTAATATATATAGCCACCTAATTGTAATCACGTTTTAGGCTATAGGATGTGGTCATGACCCTTATGACCATCATGACCCTCCACGTCAGCGTCATGTCACCCACCTCTAATGCACCATCCAAAACCACTATCCTAAGACTAGACAGTATGGGGACCGACCCAGCTCTGTCTTGGCCCGGCGCCGCCCAGAACACCGTTTCGGGAGCCCCGTCGTCGTCTCCAACGTCTTGGGTGGGACGATGGGGACGGTAGCATAACGACAAAATATATAGCCATTGATGGATGGAGCCGTTAGGTAAAAAAAATTATTTTTCAAATCCCACTTTATAAATATACACCCTTATTCTTCCACTTTTAACCCAAAATTCTTTCATTCCCTCTCATTTTTATACACCTTCGTACTTTTATAAAAAAAAAATAGGCATGTCTTCATCTTCTTCTTTATCGTGGTGTTCGTCATCTTCGGGTGAGGGCGAATTATTTTTTTCAAACGTCATTATGCACGCAGCACAGATGATTGTGGAGGAGGACGAAGAGGCTGAAACGTCGTCACAACGGCAAACTAGGAGAGCCGCCATAAACCGAGACCGAGAAGGTATTTTATTTTTTTAGTGTATCTTTATTCAAATTTAATAATGTATTTAAGTTTTTACGGTGTTAATAATGAATTTAATTTATTCTTCGACTTTAATATATAGTCGGCGATGATAACTTAGTGGCGGATTATTTTGCCGACAAACCTGTGTACAAGGACGCGATGTTTCGACGTCGGTTCTGAATGAGTCATCGATTGTTCTTACGTATCGCAAAAGAGTTGGCGCAATCCTATCCGTTTTTTACACTGTGATACGACGCTAGGGGCCATAGGGGATCCACTACTTTACAGAAATGTACGTCGGCCATTCGCCAACTGGCACACGGGACGGCACCCGATTCGTTGGACAAGTATTTAACGATGTCCGAAAGAACTGCACATGAACTTTTGCACATGTTTTGCGAATGGATCGTGAAGTTAAATATTAAGAAATATCTACGGAAACCAAACGCAAACGACGTCCAAAAATTATATCAAGCACACGAACAAAGATATGGTTTTCCAGGAATGCTCGGAAGCATTGATTGCATGCACTGGTCGTGGCAGAACTGCCCTACTGCCTAGCAAGGTCAATATACTCGGGGACGATCATGGTCATCCAACTATAGTTCTAGAGGCTGTTGCGTCACAGGATCTTTGGATTTGGCATGCTTTTTTTGCCTGCCTGGTTCCCTTAACGTCATCTACAAGTCACAAATATTTGATGATGTAATAGCAGGAATAGGTCCAGACACCTGTTTTACGGTTTCGGTGGTGGAATACAGGCGGGGTTACTACCTTGCGGGTGGAATATAGCCAACGTACTCTACAATCGTTAAAACTATTTCGCACCCGACAAGTGATAAAAGAAAGAAATTTGCGAAGTTTCACGACGGGGCGAGAAAAGATATTGAACAGTGTTTTGGGGTTCTACAAAAAAAATGGCATATCATTGAACATCCAGCACGTTCTTCTACACTACAGAGGTTGCGATACATTATGTATGCTTGTATCTTGCTGTATAACATGATCATCGAAGACGAAGGTAGAGCGATTTATGACTATGACGAAAACGCGTCTAACGGGAATTCTGTTCCAGTGAGTTTGGAACAACGAGATTTAAACGGATTCCCTCTACGTAACGAGTACACACATCAAAACCTACAAGCGGACTTGGTGGAGTACATTTGGAACAACGCACAAAACGAACCTAACGAGTACATGCCGGATGAAGACTAATAGTTTTTATTATTTTTTTAAGAATATGTTGGTTTTTTTTAATGTAATGTTGGAATTAATATTTATTTTAGAGTTTATATTAATTTTAGTTTTATATATATATTGCATATTTAATTTGCGAAAATTAAAAAATAAATAAATTAACTAGGTGGGGTAGGCTCATCCTCCATTTCATTGGTTTCATCCTTGGAAGGACTATGACGTGACGCTTACATGGCAGGTCATCCTCCAAGGATGAGTCTCAATCATACCGTCTAGCCTAAGGGTGTGGTCATGACCAAACCACTATCTCCTTAGTCATTTTAATTTATTTTTCTCTAAAGAAAAAGGAGATCTTGGAAAATAGAAAAGAGGACCATAGTTGCCATAATTTAATTCATGCGAACCATGGTTGATCAGGCAAGAGGGTAATATAGCCTTCCAATTATGATCTTACGTGGTGAATTATGACCTAACCAGTGGCGGACCCAAGAATTTTTCCATGGGGGTGCGGAACATTTTTAAAAATTTTAGGCCCCTAGGTATATAAGTAAAAAAATCGGTTCATATCGGGTCGGGTTGGGTCATGTAAAACAAACGAATATCAAACTAAATTTATATAATCATCAAAAACATGTCAAACCTTGTTACAAACATAATTAAAACATCGACGCCCTACGGGTTTTCATTTTTTTGAAATCTATCCAAAACATCATCTAAAGCTCTATATAACATAAGTTCATCGCTCCATAACATAATATTTCAATTTTAATTTTTAACTATTCAAGCCTTATAAATCATAACGTAAGTTGTAATCATCCTAAAAATATATAAACAACATAATCACCCTAAAAATCATCTAAACAACCATAAACAACGTCAAAACACACAAAATTTCAAACTTATTTAACAACTTTATTACCATTTTTTCTCCTATAATATCAACCAAAATCATCAAAATAACAAAGAAACTTACCCGTGTTCGGATTCCGGTTAGATTTGGTGTCGAACGACGGTGGTATGGTGGCTGATTACGGTGGTCGCCGGCTGCTGGACTGTTGTCGCTGGGTGATGTTGTTCGTTGGCAGTGCAGGGACGCAAGAGAGAGTGAGTGGGAGAGAATTTCTAAAGGTTTTGGGCTAGCTAGTTAGGAATTATAAGTGGGTAAAGGTATGGGTATATTGGTTTAGTTAGTTAGGTATTAAAAGTTATATAATTTAGGCAGCATTTTTTTTTGAATAAGAGTTTACTAAAAAAAAATTAAAATATAAATTGATAATTTTTTTACCTAAGAGGTGCGGTCGAAAAATTCCAAGGGGTGCGGTCGAAAAATTCCAAGGGGTGCGGACGAAAAATTCCAAGGGGTGCGGACGGGATTTTCGACAGAACTTAGCACTAATTTTTTTTTTCCCCGAGGGTGCCCCCGCCCACCTTGGGCTGGGCTTGGGTCCGCCCATGGTCCTAACCATAACCCCACATCCTTCAACCAAGTGTTTCATTAGTTGGCCAGTGTTTTTATGTTCCCCTAAAGTCATTGCACTTTTATTAATTGTTCCAATTTGTAAACTTTCTAAACATTACAATATTTTTATTTTTTTTCAAATTAGTGTAAAAAATAAACCATATATGAATCTTCATTGCTAAGACTAAAGGATATGGAGAGGATGGGCTCGGAGGGGATGAGCCGCCACGTAGGCGCCACGTAGGAATGGCTTGGAGGGGATGAACCTAAGGGGGTGGAGAGGGGTGGAGGATGAGGCCCGGCTTTAGAGAGAGATAGAGAGAGAGGAGAGACAAAGATGAGAGAGAGAGAAGAAAGGAGGCCCGGCGCCGCCGGTTGTGGGGAGCCGTTTGGGACGAAGAGGGGCGGTGTGGGGGACCGGCGCCGGTCCTAGCCGGGCCTAGCCGGCCCCCATACCCTTTAGTCTAATAAATGGTAACTCTCATTCCAGTTAACTTAAGGTTGCAGATAGTAGTTTAGAAAATAATTCACCAAACTTAAAGTTGCAGAGAGTAGCTTACAAAAAAATTCACCAAGTCCAAAATTGTTGAATTTCAGTTAAATAAGAAAAACAAATTATAATCACTAAATAGTAACCAAGTTTCTATATGTTTCATTTGACTCTTATAATTTTTAATTTCCCTTTAACATTTTTGAAAATTCGATAACAACCATAATAATGAATTAAACATAATCTTGACGTAACAAAATTTATAAACTAGATGAATGTCTAAATTTTGAAATATATCTATAACTAAATTTAATAAATATTTAACTAAATACGAAATCAAATAAAAAAACTTAAAAAATTAAATAAATCCAAAATAAGAAATAAAAGTAAAGTACAAATCTGAATGAAAATTATGAAAATATCATATCAAAAGTCAAATAGATGTAACAAAAAGAAATAAATATATAACTAAATATGAAATCAAATAAAAATCATATTAAAAGTCAAATAAATGTAACAAATATATAACGTGTCATTCTCTAATAATTTCTCACCCTCTTTATCTCTTTTATAAAATAATAATAATAATAATAATATTAAACATCAATTTAACTAAATCTATTTATCTATTTTGTTTTCATAATTTGAAATTGATTTCTTTTTTAACTCTAAAGTTTCAATCTTTGTAAATTTAAATCTAAAATTTCAATCTTTGGTTTCGACACCTGTCATTCTCTAATAATTTCTCACCCTCTTTATCTCTTTTATAAAATAACTAGGTTAGAACCCCGTGTATTACACGGGTTGAATAAATGCAATTTTATATACCAAATAATAAAAAAATATTTAAAAATCTCATTTATTACACGGGTTGAATAAATGCAATTTTATATACCAAATAATAAAACAATATATATTTAAAAATCTCGTTTATTACATTGGTTGAATAAATGTAATATTATATATTAAATAATAAAAAAAATATCTTTAAGAACCCCGTGTATTGTACGGGTTAAGTAAATTTAATTTTATATATTAAATAATAAAAAAGGTTACATTTTTAAGAACCTCGTCGAGCTGAGGAGCGATACTAAGTTCGACCGTTAGGGAGACTAAAGCGGGAGGCTGTGTTATACGGTTTGAACACATGTAATTTTATATACCAAACAATAAAAAGTTATATCTTTATAAATCCTATGTATTATATGTATTGAATAAATCTAATTTTATATACTACATAATAAAAAACGTTATATTTTTAAAACCCCGAGTATTACACAAGTTGAATAA
>JARYGA010008113.1:0-24032 GCA_030545235.1 Helianthus tuberosus | reverse complement strand
ATAACCATTTAAGCATAATGAACACCTTAATTCAAATAATCTTGTAATGAACACCATTACAAGAAACGCATCAACAACAAGTATGGCGTTTCGGTCTTGTGCGCATGTATACAACATAAGAAACACATTTCGTTTAGCCGATTGATCAGCTTCAGTTGTTAACATTTTCTCGATCATTTCGGGTGCATCAACCAAAAGGTTATCCCCTTGCAGAAGCTTGTAAATCGCATTAGCAGCAAGTATGGCGTTTCGCCTTACGTATGGAGCATCATCATTTGCAGCATCATCATTTCCTTCGATAGCTTCTTTAATCTCGTTGGCTAGTGCTGGTGTTCCTTTGTCGAAATGAATAAGTAGAGAGCAAGATTTCTCCATATTTTCTGTTGCAAATAACCAGATTTCTTTTGGTTAAGATCATATGTTGAAAATTTTTAAAGTTCAGCAACATGATTTGTAATTTTCTCTATTATCTCAATTAGGATTTCACATATTCATTTCTAGTATTCTAAAGTATCTCAATTAGGATTTCACAGTGGTGGGTGTTGGAGGACAGTGATGGGTGGTGGTCGGCGGTGGTAATGGACGGTGGTGGGTGGTGGATGGTGGTGGTGATGAACGGTGGTGGGCGGTAGATGGTGGTGGTGGTGATGGACGGTGGTGGGTGGTGGACGGTGGTTGTGGTGATGGACGGTGGTGGGTGGTGGTGGTGGTGATGGACGGTGGTGGGTGGTGGATGATAGTGGTGGTGGTGATGGACGGTGGTGGTCGATGGTGGTGGTGGTGGTGGTGATGGACGGTAGTGGGTGATGGACGATAGTGGGTGGTGGATGGTGGTGGTGGTGAACGGTGGTGGTGATGGACGGTGGTGGTGGGTGGTGGTGTTTAACCCTTTGCAGACCTTAGAAGATCTTAGAAGTGGCTGGACCAAGTCTGCACCAAGAAGACCTCACGCAGACTTTTTTTAATGAAACGTATTCGGAAAAACAAACAGTCTGCGCATCACAATGTCTGAGCGTGGTCTGCGCTGCGCAGACAGAAGAGCCTGCGCAGAGGTTTTATGAAAAAACAAACAGCACCTATATTTTCACCCTAAATTACACTAAAAAATACTATATTTTCTCTCTCATTTTCAATTAAATAATGTTTTTATACCTTTGTCATTTACCTTTTATCTCTCCTCTACTCACAATCACTTTCAAAATATATTAAAAAATTATAGGGGGTGAACAGTGTCCCCCCAAATATACCGATGAACAGTAACATTTTTTCTCTCCTCCCCTCAGAGCATTCACATCCATTACACCATATTTTCACCCTAAATTACACTAAAAACACTACATTTTCTCTCTTCTTTTCAATTAAATAATATTTTTTATACATTTATCATTACATTTTCTCTCTCCTCCACCCACAACCACTTTTAAAATATATTAAAAAATTATAGGGGGTTGTTGGGATTGAACCCTACAAAGGAACAGTTGATTAAAGCCAAAACTGGATCAGATCAGTGGATTCAGAATAAGCAGATGTTTACATCAGTCTTTTCCCTTGGAAGTGGCCCTAACATCTGATGACCTCCATCCACTGTTCGTCTACAACAACTACTGATCTTCAACAACTGCTAAAGACTGTTGAAGACTAAGCACTGATGCTAAATCTACTGTCATGGTTCAAGTACTGCTGAAGACACAAAGCACTGCTGGGAGTATAACAATGGAATGAGAATCAGTAGTTAGTTTATTTCTTTGTATTGTATTGTAATCAGTGGTTAGATAACAGTGCTTGTATAGATCAGTGGTTGTAGGTTGTTAGGAGGTTAGATGTCACTTTCATGGTGACGTCAGCAAAGATGCTTCAGTGGTTTGTTCAGTACTATAAATAGAACAGTACCTTGTACTGTTCTATCAGCTCTTTCTTCGCAAGTCATTATGTACGAACAAACCATATTTGAGCTCAGGCTGCGGGGGAGATTGTATTGCATGCATGGAAGTGTAATTGAATCATTGTAATAAATATAATCATTTGATTTCATGTTAAACATGTGTGTTGAAAGCAATTCTTCCATTTGATTGTGTATTGAAAGTTTGTTTCCATTTTAATTCCGCTGCACTTATACTCATTCATTTTCATAATTATCAAACAAAACACAATCATAAGAAACTCAATTGGTATCAGAGATTGGACAGTCAAACTTGATCTAACAATCATTTTGACGTAAAAGTTCAGCTCAAAATAGTTGATACTTATTAATTGTTCGTTTCGTTGAAAAACAGAGTAAGGGTTAATTACGATCAAAGTTGATTAATCAGTGCCTGTAAAACAACCAGGATGACGTCACAATCACAAGATATGAACAATAACATTGGTTCTCTCTTCAAACCACCTATGTTGAAGATTGTCACACCCCAAATTTCCACGTATTACCGGTGGGCCCGGTAGGGGAGTATCGTGACGTGGTTGGTAACATAATAGTCAAACAACACAATATTTAAATGCACAGCGGAAGCAAAGTATAGATTCATTTCAACCAAACAATATTGTAATATTAAGTATCACAAATAGTCGAATATAAATCCACAGGTAGATCAAAATAAAAGGAAACAGTGTTCAACAGTCTATGACATCCAAGCTTGCGAGACTTATTGAGGATGCTAGGAGAAAAGCCAGTCTATTACGCGTAGTACCTGCACTTAACCTTTTTGAGAAAATACGTCAGTTTACACTGGTAAATACAATCAACCGACTCATTTTGAAAAGAGTTTAAGAAAAATGCATTTAAGGCACAAGGCACAAATAATATTTTATAACTTGGGATAATTATTAGAATATAATACTTGTAAAAGAATTACATGTTTCTTATACGTTCAGTAGCCCGGTTCGTGCCGGGTTAAAGATCAATAGACACACCACATTATGTATATGAGACACTGATAGGTGTACGCCTACACCTGTGTGCTAAGGTCGTGGCCATTTCGTAAAATGATGCCAGGGATATCCGGGACATGGTCATTAACCCCCCAAATGCTTTAAGCAAACAAAACAATTTAAACGGTCATCTCAATAATACTTAACCCCCAAAACGATTAAGATCGAATGCCCGACCAAGCGGTATTTTATATACCGTACCCCAAGCCCGTATAAGGGAAAATAAGTTAAAAGTATTTACCTGAGCAAGTATAAATCAAAATCAGCTAGTGCAAGTATCTTTTACCGGTTCTCCTAATCTGGAACGAAGGTTTATAATAACCTATTAGAATCCTAACGGAGCTTAGACCGGTTAGTTTTAAAGATACGGTTCGTACGCACGATTAAGCGAAGACCGGATAGAATGTGATTTAGACCCGACAAGTTTGAAGACTTGCTTAATATGGGTATATTATACACATTCTGGATTTTGAGATAAAACCGATAAGGTTTGACCCGTTTCGGCTAATTTATGTAAACTAGTTACATAAACCGAACCGAATGCGTATGAAGCGTAACGGGTAACCATAAGAGTCCTAAACAGGTTTCCTAAGTTAACATGCCTTAAATATGTTGTGATATCAGTAAGATACCTTCCATTATGCCCAAAACGAGTTTAATCTCATATTAAGCCCCGTAGGGGTATTTTGGTCATTTTAAAGATTATAAAAGGAATTAATTTATCTTCTGTGATCCGGGTCTGAATAAATCAGTAAAATAGCTTATTTTAACAGGTTATAACATTTGATTATAAGTCTTATATGCCAAAATAGTTTTAAACCCAAACTCTGTGTTTAATACGCGTATAAAGCCGTTTTAAGCGACGTACGGGTTAAAATAGGATTCTGAGTTTTCCGATCAGTTAAACAGGTTCAAAAAACTCCATTTAATATTTAAAATCAGTAGCAATTGGATTGGCATCAAAAGGATTTGTAAAACTCATTTTATGGCCGAAAAGGGTATATTCGGTATTTACCGAAACAAGGCACTAATCCTAGCTTATGATCAGTTTAAAAATAATTAAAAATCTTCAAAAATCCAAAAATATTATATTACATCAGTGGGTAAAAGGTTTGGTGCCAAAAATTGGGTTTAGATAGGCTTTACGCTAATGACGCCGTTTAATTACTAAGAAGCGTTCTAATTACGTCATTAAGCATAACTCCTAATCTAGACCTCCAACTGATGTGAAAATTTACAGACATGTTTAATAATCAATAACTAAGATTATTGTACTTTCACATTTCCAAAATTCTCGTTTTATGGTCATAAGGGCATTACGGTCAATATTTAGGCGATTAACGGAAACGTCGGACAATTAAGGATTTAAGTGGTATAAACGCAGAGGGTTATACACACATGTAACTAGGTCCTAATGGAACTTTAAGGCATGTCAAAACCTATCAAAACCGGGTCAGAATCGAGGTCAAAGCAGAAAGTCAAACTATGCGACTTTCGGCTCCGAATCGGTTCAAAACAGAAAGTTGTCGAATCAAACAAGTTTAGACAAGTCCGTACACGTATTACCAAGTTATATGAATGATAAAACAGGTTACACGCCTTCTATATTGCTAATTATGCGCTTAATGATTCTGTTGACTTTTTCTAATTACCGTTGACTCGACAAACGACCTAGATAGGATGGAAATCAGTGGGTGCCCTTTTAAGGGTTTAAAGTCCACATATTTACCAACTTATAACAACTTTCATTTTGGAAAAACACTGGACCATTTGTGTTTTATCGTTAAGTCAAACCATAATTACGACGGTTTGACTATTAAGCTAAATACTAATCAAAACTTAATTAAGAAGGGTCAAGGGTACTTACACGTGTCTAATGGATGATTAGGAAGGTCTTGTGGCTGCTGTTGTGCTCCTCAAATGATCAGAAGTTGAAGTGTGGTTGCATGTTGCAACATAAGCCTTATATAGTGACTTTGATCATCCTAGATTGATGCCAAATGGGTCTACAATTGATCAAAGATGTATACATGTGTCCTCTATAAGCTAAATACCAGTATAGGAAAGCCCATGGTATGCCAAAATGGCATTTGAGTCGGTTAAGTGAGCTGCAGGACACCTGTGCATGTTTTCTGATCAGATAAGGCAGTCGCGTAGCGCGACTGCCGGGGTGTTCATGCTCGCGCTACGCGAGCGTGTTGATGACCAGCCAAGCAAGTTACCTTTATTTGCATTTCAGTCCCTGATCCTTCTAAACGTCGCTATCATTGTAATTCTTGCATTTTGAGGCTTTAAAATTGACATAAAGGGGCTTTAAGACTTATACCATCTTTGTCAAGTCCTCGGGTAACTTTGTGATCACCCGAAAAGCCCTGATTTTCAATGTTGACGATTCTAACCCTCCCACACGAATGTTATCGTAACTTTCTCATACAGTAACGAAACTTGGTGAAATTTTTATGGTGCATTCTAGTGAGCGTAATTAATCGTTACAAAGCTTCGGGTTTGCTAAAAGGTCACTCAGAGGTATATCTTTAACATGTTGACACATTTAACCCCTGTAGTTTGTAATCTCTCACTTTCTTTCACAATTCGCTTCGTATGATCCATGATCCATTCGTTTAAGGTTATAGACATCATGTAGGGTTAATGTAATATATATTTATTCATTGTTGACACTTTGAACCCTTATATTTACATAGTTTCATTGTTTGTCAACTTTAGTCCCTCGAAAGTATTCTTTCACACGTTCAAACCTATGACACGTGTCAACACATCATAGGACGTAAATTTTCGAGGTGTTACATCCTCACCCCCTTAAAAGAAATCTCGACCTCGAGATTTACTGTAATAGATAAGGGTACTTTTCATCGTGGACTCAACCTCCCACGTATACTCGGGACCTCTACGGGCATCCCATTTGACCTTTACAATCGGTACATGCTTCCTTCGAAGCTTCTTAACCTGTCGATCCTCGATCGATAATGGTTTTTCCACAAATTTCAAGCTCTCATCAATATGCACATCTGTATGTGGTATGACCAGTGATTCGTCAGCGAAACACTTCTTCAAATTGCAGATGTGGAACACATTGTGTATACTACTGAGCTCTTCAGGTAAGTTTAACTTATAGGCAACTGACCCGACACGTTCGATAACCTCGAAAGGTCCTATGTATCTCGGGCTTAGCTTGCCTTTCTTACCAAATCGCATCACTCCTTTCCAGGGTGATACTTTAAGCAAAACTTTATCACCTACCTCGAAGTTAAAAGCTTTACGCTTTGGATCAGCGTAACTCTTCTGCCTATCTCGAGCAGCTTTGAGACGGTCACGAATTTGGACAATCTTGTCCGTCGTTTCAAACACTATCTCTGGTCCCGATAATTGGACATCTCCAACTTCCGCCCAACAAACGGGCGTTCTACACTTTCTACCGTATAAGGCCTCGAAAGGCGCAGCCTTAATGCTGGTGTGGTAGCTATTGTTGTAGGAGAACTCAATTAGTGGTAGGTGGTTATCCCAACTACCACCCAAATCAATCACACATGCACGAAGCATGTCTTCCAACGTTTGAATAGTACGCTCACTCTGACCGTCTGTCTGAGGATGGTAAGCTGTACTAAAATTCAAACGCGTGCCCAAAGATTGTTGGAAGCTTTTCCAAAAATGTGACGTGTATGTAGTATCTCGGTCAGAGATAATAGACACAGGTATGCCATGTAAGGCTACAATCTTATCAACGTATAACTGAGCTAACATGTCGGAGCTATAAGTCTCCTTGATGGGTAAGAAATAAGCTGACTTAGTCAGTCTATCAACGATCACCCATATAGTATCATTTCCTTTCCTTGTCTTGGGTAACTTGGTGATAAAATCCATAGTTACCATTTCCCACTTCCAAGTGGGAAGTTCAGGCTGTTGTAGTAAACCTGACGGTTTCTGATGTTCTGCTTTTACCTACGCACACATCAAGCATTTAGCTACATAGGCAGCTACAGACTTCTTCAAGCCTATCCACCAGTAATTTGCCCTTAGATCCTGGTACATTTTATCTGCTCCAGGATGAACGGAGTATTTGGAACTATGGGCTTCCTGGAGGATAACATCTCGAAGTCCTCCATAAATTGGAACCCATATTCGTCCATTCAATCTTAGTATTCCGTCCTTGTTAAGTGTTAACTGCTCCTCAGTTACCCCTAGCTTTTCGTTAGGATAGTTAGCTTCCAACACAGCTTCCTTCTGTGCAGCTAACAACCTTTCAATCAAATTGTTCTTTATTTCCATGCGCTTGGCATTGATTCGGATGGGTTTCACCTTCTCCTTCCGAATCAAGGCATCGGCGACTACATTCGCCTTGCCGGGATGGTATCTTATTTCACAATCGTAATCATTCAGAGTTTCCATCCAACGGCGTTGCCTCATGTTCAAGTCCTTCTGATTGAACAGATGTTGAAGGCTCTTGTGATCAGAATAGATCACACATTTGATTCCATATAAGTAGTGCCTCCACAGTTTTAGTGCGAATACAACGGCACCCAATTCCAAGTCATGGGTGGTGTAATTCTTTTCGTGCACCTTTAACTGGCGTGAAGCATAGGCAATAACTTTGCCTTTCTGCATAAGCACACATCCCATCCCGGTGTGTGATGCATCACAATAAACTACAAACTCCTCTATTCCATCAGGCAATGTCAGTACTGGAGCATTGCTCAACTTTTGTTTCAGAATATCGAAGGATTCCTGCTGCTTAGGACCCCAATCAAACTTAATCTTCTTACGCGTCAGCGAAGTCAGGGGTGCAGCAATCCTTGAGAAGTTTTCAATGAATCGCCTATAGTATCCTGCCAAACCTAGGAAGCTACGTATTTCTGTAGGCGTCTTTGGCTCATGCCAATTCATGACAGCTTCAACTTTAGCGGGATCTACTTGGATACCACGCTCACTAACAACATGTCCAAGAAATTGGACTTCCCAAAGCCAAAATTCACACTTCGAGAACTTGGCATAGAGCTTTTCTTTATGAAGTAGTTCCAAAATGCAGTGAAGATGCTTCTCGTGGTCAGCTTGGTTCTTCGAGTAGATGAGAATGTCGTCGATGAAGACGATGACGAATTTATCTAAGTGTGGCTTGCAAACGCGATTCATGAGATCCATGAACGCGGCCGGTGCATTAGTGAGCCCAAAAGGCATCACTAGGAACTCGTAATGACCATAACGAGTCCTAAATGATGTTTTGTGCACGTCTTCATCTCTAACCTTCAATTGATGGTAGCCTGACCTCAAGTCAATCTTCGAGAAGAAACTTGCCCCTTGAAGTTGATCGAACAGATCGTCGATTCTGGGCAAAGGATACCTATTCTTGATGGTGACCTTATTAAGCTCACGGTAGTCGATGCACAGACGCATCGATCCATCCTTCTTCTTGACAAATAAAACTGGTGCTCCCCAAGGAGACGAACTAGGTTTGATGAAACCTTTGGCTAGCAAATCATCTAACTGCGTTCTCAATTCCTTCATCTCTGTTGGTGCCAACCTATAAGGCGCCCTTGCTACTGGTGCCGATCCAGGAATAATGTCAATTCTGAATTCTACTTGCCTATCTGGTGGCAAACCAGGTAGTTCTTCTGGAAAAACTTCGGGGTATTCAGAAATGACGGGGATATCCCCAATCTTGGGCTTTGGCTTATCAATTATCACTTGTGCCATGTAGATGACACAACCCTTCTTCAAACACTTAGAGTCTTTGAGCATAGACATTTTCTCGGGCAGCCCATACTGGGTATCTCCCTGGATAGTAAGTGATTCACCAGACGGAGTCTTGATCATCACTTGCTTCTTATTGCAAATAATCTGGGCCTGGTTATGAGATAACCAGTCCATACCCAAAACTATGTCGAAACCGGCTAGTTTCAAAGGAAGTAGGGACAAAGGAAAAGAGTGGTTCTTAATGGATATGAAACACCCATCTAATAAGGTTGAGGCGGTTTCTAAAGTGCCATCTGCTAGTTCCACCTCATACTTCACACTTAAAGTCTTAACAGGTAATTTCAACAATTCACAAAACTTATTATCTACGAACGACTTATCAGCGCCTGAATCAAATAACACTCTCGCATAAACATCATTTAAGAGAAAGGTACCTGTTTTCACATTGTCGTCCTTGACGGCTTCTTTAGCATCCATCCTGAAGACCCTAGCATTGGTCTTCTTAGCCTCTTCAGGCTTCTTGGCGTATTTTGGGCAATTGGTCTTGATGTGCCCCTTTTCATTGCAACCGTAGCAGGTCGCATCCTTCATCTTTTTGCAATCCAAGGTTTTGTGTTCCTTGGACTTGCACAACCCACATGCAAAAGATTTCGATTGTGAATTCGAGTTTGATTCATACCTGCACTTTCCGAAGTGCTGTCTCTTGCAGATTTTGCATCTGGGTTTTTCACCCGACTGCTGACCATCCTTCCTAAATCCTGACCCCTTCCTGTGGTCAATGTTTCCCTTATGCTTCTTGTCTGAACGTCGCGAGTTGTCATCCTCACGCTTCCTCTTTTCGGTATCAGCGTTCCTCTGCGATTTCAGCCTGACCGCATCCAAGGTAAGAGACAATGATATGTCCGCTACAGACCAAAAAGTAGCTGGTCTGGAGGCCTTCACACTTGCCTTGATCTCCGGGGCCAAACCCCCGATAAAACGAGCTATACGTTTGGGTTCCGGGGTTACTAAATATGGAACCAATCTTGACAAAGTGTTGAAACTGGTAAGGTAGGCCTGACACTCTAGGTTTCTCATGACCAGCGACAAGAAGTCAGATTCAATTTTCTCAACCTCATGTTGAGGGCAGTAATTTTCCTTAATCAGCGTCATGAACTGTTCCCAGGTCATATTGTATAACGGGACTTTCCCTGTAGCTTGGATCAAAGATCTCCACCAAGCTAATGCTTCTCCCTTGAAAGACTGTGACACGAATTTCACAATATCCCTATTATTGCAACTACTGATATCCACAATCGTATCCATCTCGTCCAACCAAGTCATGCAATCTACTGCTCCTTTTTCCCCAGTGAAATCCCTGGGTTTGCATGAAACGAAGTACTTATAGGAGCAACCCTTATTACGGGGTTCTTGATTCGGTATGACTCTTTGGGATGGAGCACTCCTCTGGTTTGATGAGTGGTGAGAATTACTGTTGTGGGCAGTGTGGGTCCTGGAGGGTGTTCTAGAGTGTGGTGCAGATTGGGTCCTTGTATGGTTACCACCGGATTCATGGAGTTGTCTATCCATAGCTCGATTAACGGCATTATCTATCATTGCCTGTAATTCTGCACCCGCTACATTTACTCGGGCATTATCATGCTCTCTCCCTGGGTGACTGTTGACCACATTTGAGTCTGCCATGTAGCTTGAACTGTTACATATCGACATCAATTTATTTGTGAGTTTATTATAGAATTGTCTTTTATGGCAATTTATTAACCGTGGTAAACGTAGACCATATATGGTTAATTTATTACTCACATTAATTTTGGATTTCTAATATAATTTATCCTAATTATAAAACAATAACAGTTTTATTAGCACATAAGGCCTAGTCACAGGGACAATTTAGATCATAAGCTATGATTTCAGAGAATCAAAGCATGAAGGTTTGAACAAAGTTCATTACCTTTATCAGACAGGGTCACAGACTATTACTGTCTTTTGTCTCATATGAAAATGAGAAGGGCCCGTAGGCATTCTATTACCAATGGATGGTAAAAAGAACTGATCATCATATATATTAATGATTTAACCCATGATTCAGAGATCATTTAGTTGGGTTTGGAATCTTTGAAAAGTTCCATATATAATAATAACACGTGTGTTTTTAACGAATCATGTCTGCCAGGAGTGTTAACATGTTTTCAGATGTTAACAGGGATTTGAATCTTTTTAACGGGTTTTACCATCTTGGCCAGGTCTTAAAATGACATGCAGGCTAGGTTATACCTTTAAGATCCTAAATTAAAAATATAACATAGGCAGATAGATTTTAAAAGGAATGATTCCTATTTATTTATTTCATATCTAATTTAATTATGCATAACATAGCAAAGATGAAATTTATAAACTTACATTCCATTAAAACTTAAAAGTAGTACACTTTGCCCTAAACGGGACTTTTCACATAAACACTTGCCCACGCAGGAGCTATACAGATAATACATGTCCTCGCAGGGACTGTTTACTAAAGTAAATGTCCACACAGGGACTAATAGAGAAAAGTCCACGTAGGGACTAAGTACAAAGATAGATGTCCTCGCAGGGACTACATACATACTTAAAGAAATGTCCACACAGGGACTTGATTTAAACTAGGAAATACCATAATACATATTGGGAGTTAACGATCCCGTTTCTTCTTTCCCTTCAGCAAACTTGCCAAGCCACTCATGAATCCCTCATTCTTCCTACGCTCTCTCTGGAGGTCTCGCTCAACCCTGCCCAGTCTCTGACGGAGATCCTCCTGCTCTGGTGGAGAAAACCGTGGTGGCTGGTACTGTGGCGGCGACTGAGCAGGTACTTGATACCCACGAGCTGGGTGTCCCATTCCCCAAGGGGTTCCATATGGTCCCTCAGGATTTTGGGCAAGGTAGTTTGCTGCCACTTGGTATGGGTCAGCCTCGGCATAGTAATAGTTATGGTATGCTGGCGGTCCGTATGGGTTGTAAGCTGCCGGAGCAGTATAAGCAGGGATAGGGTTGTCACACCCTCAAATTCCACATGCGGAGTACCACCGCGAGGCGTGCGACTGACCAGGATCCAGCCACTAATTATCTTGAACCGTTTGGTTATTATTATAAGTAATGGTAAAATTAGCGACCAATTTAAATTTTCCAAAACACAGTTTAAGTTGCAGCGGAAAGGAAAAGAATACAGGTCGTAATTTTTAAAACCACAAGTTTATTAGTTATGAACTTACAAACCACGCACTCCAGCCGATTGCAATGTCCGTCCTAAACTGTATCGAGCAACCTGCAAAGCATGCAGTAGGGTATCAACATAAAGTTGGCGAGTTCACGAGTTGTCCAGTTTTAGTTGTTGAAAACGTAAGTTGTTTAGATAAAACATTTATAATCACGTCATGGGGAGCTACCCCATATGAAAGCTACTAAACTGGCGTTACCGAAACTATTGACGAGAAGATTTTGTGCCCCGAGTCAATGTCTATCGTCATTGACCAAGATGCAAGGTATACTAGTTCACGCCCGATCTCCCCCGGTCACAGTGTGAGGTTGTCAAACCTAATAGCGCTATCAACTAATAACCCGTTCGCCCCCGGCGATTAATCGGTATTGTAAGCAGGGACTTTAAATGATAGAGATTCGTTTAGTTTTGCTAGTTGTGATTTATAAATAATATCCAAACGTATCTCCCCCGGAGATAGTGATTTGAAAGTACCCATTCGTATTTTTCCCCCGGAAATATTAGTTTGAAGTATTCTTCCCAAAGATGGCAGTTTGTTCGTGTCCCTCCCTGGGACGCATGCTTTTAGTGTGTGTGAACTCACCTTGGGTTGCTCGGCAGACAATTTACTTGTGTTGTGTTGGCCAACCATACCCTATTATGGTTATTAATATTTATCAGGTTCGTATGCAAGTAGTGTCACATATAATTCTACACGTAATCTAACACATGGCACGTAAGTCATACTAACATATACGCTATTGGGCCTATCCTAGCATATAAACAGTTAAGCAGTAACAGTTAAACATTAATACTAGAACACAGTCTAAAACATCAGTTTGTGCGGCCCAATAACTAAGCAGAGCAGTCTAGTCAAAACCGGGTGGTCTTGACTCGAGACCAAGAGATCTCGAGTCGCAACCATGAGATTCCGAGTCACAATCAAAGCGGTCTCAAGTCGTGCACTTCTGAGTCGCAACCTTGAGGTCTTGAGTCAGGCTTGAGTCGAGATCAGAAGATCTCGAGTCGCAACCATGCCGGTCTCGAGTCCTTACGTGTGAAGTGCCTAGTTTCGAGTCGTCAACATACGGTCTCGAGTCGCAACCGTGATTTTCGACTCACAACCTTTGCTGATGTTTCTAGAATCCTTATCCAAACAGTACTATCCAAACATACTACACTAACATATTTTGCACTCCGTACATTTACCAAAATAGATCAAACACAACAATTTCATATATTTCAAGATCTTCAATTTCCTTTCTATCAACCAATGTACAGCATATGAGAAACTTAAAGGCAGTATCATCACACTTATGCTTAGATCTAAAACGAATACAAGATTACACCCTATCATCATCATTCTAATTACTAGCAAATTTTTAATCAATCATTCACAATGACAATACACAATAATAACCGGAAATAATGAATATCATGCTACCCAAAAATATCAAATGCCCTATCATCACCATACTAAGCAGACTTTTTAACGAACAATGATAATCAGCAAACACATGTCTTATATTCACAACCATCCTATACACTAAATCAGTTAGCAATTTGCATATATATTAACCAGTGAACATATGTTTAATCTTTTCATAAAGAAACCTTACTATCAGCCTATTCACCATACACACACATTATTTCACACATTAGGATAATATGAGGTAGGACAAAGCCATCATCCAATCACATATTCAGCATGCATCAACTCAGAAAGGAAAAACAACTTTCATATTATGATTTCAGATTATCTCACATTTGGAGAGTTGTACCCTATGCTTAATCACTTGTACTCTCAGCATCAATTACCAAATAGCAGCCACCTTTTAAACATTAGAGCACAGATAAGACAACTATTCTTTTTAGATTCTATCAATCACATGACACCTCATCTCCTAAATATAAAAGCATGCATTAAACAGTTGTACCCTATGCATATAATTTCGTACATACCATGAAAACATAGATTCAAGCCTTCAAACAACAGTCATCATCCAAATCAAGTGCATGGCAGTTTATAGAGATTTCATCAACATAAGCATCAATTATTAACAATAAACATATACTGCTTCAGTGAGCATAAGTCATCTTTATTCATCCTTTCACATAAAACCAAATAGTTTTTAACAACAACTTTTGAACTCTAGGTTTATTTGCAAACAAACAGCTAATACCCAGGTATACATATGCTTAAAATCTCATAACATAACACACATAGACACACTTTCATTTAAAGAAAACGCAGAGGATTCATTTAATAACACTTTCATAACATAACAAGGATCTCGCACACTGACCGAAGAAACCATGGAACGAGTGTGTGTGTGTGTGTCACCGATTCGTCTCGTATCATGACCCGAAACTCCAACTACTGAATACCCGACACTCGGAATGGAGCTTGAACCGCTCTGAAAGGAGCCGCCGCCGCTGTGTACTGTCGCTGGTCTCCGCCGCGACCCGCTGCCGCTGCGACTCTGGTTTGTTGTTGTCGGTCGTCATCACCAGCTCACTCTCTCTCTCTTTCTCTCTGCAGCTCCGATTCTCTCTCGAGTCCATATGTGTGCATGTAAGGGTGGTGCGAGTTGGATGGTGAGTTGTGGGTGTGATGGTATAACAGAGAGGGGGTGTTCGTTTGGTTGGCAGGAATGTATCTCCGATCGCCGGAGACAAATCTGATCGGACAGGGAATAGGGGAGAAGGTGGGTTATGCGGCTGAACATATGTTGTAGGGTTTTAGAGGATTTGAGAAAAATGAGGGGTGAGGGTTTATAAGGATTATTTATAAGGTAGGGTTTAGGTTTAGGAAGTGGGCTTTGGGCCTAGCCCAAGTGCGCGTGTGTGTGGGTCCATAAAACATAACGTGTCTAGCTAAAATGAACAGGCTCGATTAATAAATGTAGC
The DNA here is from genome assembly GCA_030545235.1 of Helianthus tuberosus. NCBI lineage: Eukaryota > Viridiplantae > Streptophyta > Magnoliopsida > Asterales > Asteraceae > Helianthus > Helianthus tuberosus. The sequence continues at coordinate 9,260 of JARYGA010008113.1, read as the reverse complement.
GGTAATTAAATAATAAATGAAAACTTCCTGATGCGGATTATTATTATTATTTCATAAATAATAATGTTAATAACAATACCGATATTTAATAAGTGCGCGTTACTAAAATACCATTCTCTCGACAACGAGAGTACGGGTTGTGACATTCTCCCCATGTTACAGAAATTTCGTCCTCGAAATTTAAGAAAAAGTCATGCGACTCACTCTAAATGTATACTTAGATTTCCATTACTATACGTAGATACAAGCAGTTTCATGAAAGTCCATAGAACGAACATGCAAGCCACATAGCACATACAGTCACGTAGCATGAAAAATCACGTAGCACAAGATTCATAACGTTTGTTCGTATCTCACATAGTATAGAATTTCACAAATTTAATTATAACATAACGATGAAATCACGCGGGAAAGCCCGAAGCGTCACATTATCCCCAAGTTCCAGAAATTTCATCCCGAAATTTAGCGCTCGGCCACTGCCAAGCTAGTGTGTTAAAATGTTTCAACGGGGTGTTACATCATCCCTCCGTTAGTGTGGAATTTCGTTCCGAATTTCCACTGTAGCTTCAGTGCTGGGAGTCTCGTTTGCAACAAATGGGGATACTTGTGCTTCATCTGGTCTTCCCGTTCCCATGTAAACTCTAGGCCACAGCGCGAGATCCAACGAACTCGGTCTGTTAGCATACTATACCACGCTTGAGGGTTTTGATTTCTTGATCCTTGATCTCAACCGGTTCCCCAACGAAGCGTAGTTTGTTGCTGATCACGGGTTCCTAAAAAGGACAACGAATGTTTCATGTGATAGATACTTCTTCAGATTAGAAGCGCGAAGGACGTTGTGTACCGCATTCAGCTCTTCAGGCCGGTTTAGTCTGTAAGCAACCTTACCGATCCTCTCGGTACTTTCAAACGGCCTGACGTATCGTAGATCAAGCTTGTCCCGTTTACCAAAACGAACCACACCCTTCTAGGGTGAGGCTTTAAGTAGGGTCGGGTCCCCGATCTGGACCTCTAGAGGTTTCCTACGCTTATCAGTGTAGCTTTTCTGACGGTCACGAACTGCCGCCATGCGTTGCTTGATCTGGGAAATCTTATCCGTTGTGTCAATTGCAAGTCTTGGGCCGGAAATTCAGCTTCCGCCAACTTCCACCCAACACAGAGGAGTCCGGCATTTGAGTTCGTGCAGTGCCCCAAATGGTGCTGCCTGAATGCTAGTGTGGTAGCTGTTGTTGGAAGAGAATTCTATAAAAGAGGAGTGTCACTCATGTCCAAGGTCGATAACACATGTTCTCAGCATGCCCTTGAGTGTTTGGATGGTGCGTTTGGCCCAACCATCAGTTTGCGGGCGATAAGCGATGCTCATGCCTAACAGTGATCCAAAAGTTTTTGTGCACAGCCTTGCGACGAATCGGATGCAAAACGAGGGTTACGATCAGATATAAGAGAAGTTGGCATCTCGTGCCTAGTATCTTCTACTCCCCAGTAGATGGCTCATAGATTATCTTCCACTTGCTGGAGTTGCGGATTTTTGAGCATCTCCCTAATGTCAGGTGATACTCTTTTGAGTCAAAATCGTGAGGGGTTACGTATTCTGTCGAGAAATGCGGGCGTTGCGACGTTAAAAGTCGTGCATTGAGAACTTGGAGCAAGGCGGTTTTGCGTGGTAGAAGTACCAGGGTAGTGCGTAGGAGTCGTCCATTTCCCACTGGTTTTCGGGATAGGTTCGGGCGTCGTCGAAAGAAACAAGTGTCGAATTTTGACAGGATGGAATAAATTCGAGTGTCGTAACTAGGTGTTGATCGTATCGAGTTTGAAGAACAGTGCTTGCGAGACCCGCTACCCCGGGGTATCCTTGGCTCATTGCTCCAACGAGTAACATTCGTAGGAAGTAATTCGTCCAAACGGAGGTTTGTGCAGGGTAGAGTAGGATAAGGATCATGGAATCCGAGAAACATAACACGAGTAGCGAGATAATGCAAGAAGGGTAGTCAAAATTGATGCGTTTAACTTGAGACAAAGCATAAAGGCTTTGGGGTCGGCAATAGGGATTTATCTGATGTCGATGAGGTAGTTGTCCGTACACAAGCTATGGGCGTTTAGAATAAAGAACGTGGCTTGCAGATGAGGGGTGTTACGTCGATGTGGTTGGCGCAAAATGAAGTAGCTAGAGAGGGATGGTCATCGTGCGGGTTTGTAGGTTTTTGGGTCTACTGAGACGTCTAGCAGGATGTGGTTTCTCAGATCAGTAGGGAATCGAGTTCGAGTGGATTAGTCTAAGTTGTGTGAATGAGTTTGAAGTAGCGCTTGCGTCGTTGGGGGGGTTTCGAGGTGAAACAGCGAAAACAGGTTGTCGAGAAAGTATGATTGAAGTAACACGTTGCTGAATTTCAAGGGCTAAAAAGTTTGTCGACTAAAGATCGAGCTTGTTGAAGTCACCAAACTGAAGAGAGATCTGGTCGAGGCTTCTATATGAAGAAACGTGGATGTCGTGATAATGAAATGCCGGAAGTGAGGACACTGCCCCTAAGCAATAATTGCTGGTTCATACGAAAGCTAGCGAAAGTATTCACAGAATCTGAAAAGTCTACAAAGAATAACGGCTCTGGCAAATGAAGGATAAGGTAAGCATCTAGATTACCATGCTCGTCGGTGGGTTGACTGGTTTGTGTCTTCGTCGCATCACGCCTCCACATATGCCGATTTGTAAGAAAGATGTCAATTTGCGGAGTTTTGGGGCGTGCTGAGGTATAAGGTTAGACTGGAATAAGGTTTCACCACGTAATCGGGGAATTAGGGAACTAGCTTCGTGATCGATGGGAGCGCGATACGATCGTTGGCACTGCAATGAGAAGCATACATCGCGCATGCTTCTTGTGTTTGAGACGTGCAAACAGAAATCCGAAAAGTGTAGACTTACTAGAACGCTTCGAGAATCCAGGTGATCGGTCGGATGAGGGAACGAGTCTCAACACTCAAGTCGGGAAAAGAAGTATGTGAATACAAAGAATGTGAATGACGTTGTCGATCCTACTAATCTTGGCTAGTTGCTCCACACATGAAACCAAATCGTTGTGCTACTGCGCCATAGCAGTTTGTTTTCCCCAATAATGGGTGATTTAGGATTTCCTTTCCTTCGTCGTTTTCCCCTCGAAACTTCTTTCCAGGATCCGCAGCGGGCTCCTAGAGTTTCATCGCGTCGATTTGTTCTAGCCCATAATGGAAATCGGAAAGAAAATGCTTGGGTGGGACAGTTAGGGATAACTGGTTTCTTGCCCTTCTTAGTGTGTCGTGGTTTTGAATCAAGGTTAGGAGAATCCACTCCTGCTTAGCGCACATCAGGTTTGCGTAGTTTTCGTATGATTCACGGTATTGAATACAGCTACATATTTACGCACATATGCTGAATATATACATACACATTTACACATATATGTGTGCACAAGTAAATGCCGATGACTATAATTACCATGTGAGTACCTGAGTCTGACGAACCTTGCAATCCGGAGTGTGGTGTCGTTGTGGTTTTCATTAAGGAACGGTTATAGTCTGGTTTCCATATAAAAACATTTTTCATCTAAAAAAAATATTTTATATCTTAAACCTAGTTCACTATAACCAATGGCTCTGATACCAATCTGTCACACCCTCAAATTCCACATGCGGAGTACCACCGCGAGGCGTGCGACTGACCAGGATCCAGCCACTAATTATCTTGAACCGTTTGGTTATTATTATAAGTAATGGTAAAATTAGCGACCAATTTAAATTTTCCAAAACACAGTTTAAGTTGCAGCGGAAAGGAAAAGAATACATATCGTAATTTTTAAAACCATAAGTTTATTAGTTATGAACTTACAAACCACACACTCCAGCTGATTGCAATGTCAGTCCTAAACTGTATCGAGCAACCTGCAAAGCATGCAGTAGGGTATCAACATAAAGTTGGCGAGTTCACGAGTTGTCCAGTTTTAGTTGTTGAAAACGTAAGTTGTTTAGATAAAACATTTATAATCACGTCATGGGGAGCTACCCCATATGAAAGCTACTAAACTGGCGTTACCGAAACTATTGACGAGAAGATTTTGTGCCCCGAGTCAATGTCCATCGTCATTGACCAAGATGCAAGGTGTACTAGTTCACACCCGATCTCCCCCGGTCACGGTGTGAGGTTGTCAAACCTAATAGCGCTATCAACTAATAACCCGTTCGCCCCCGGCAATTAATCGGTATTGTAAGCAGGGACTTTAAATGATAGAGATTCGTTTAGTTTTGCTAGTTGTGATTTATAAATAATATCCAAACGTATCTCCCCCGGAGATAGTGATTTGAAAGTACCCATTCGTATTTTTCCCCCGGAAATATTAGTTTGGAGTATTCTTCCCAAAGATGGCAGTTTGTTCGTGTCCCTCCCTAGGACGCATGCTTTTAGTGTGTGTGAACTCACCTTGGGTTGCTCGGCACACAATTTACTTGTGTTGTGTTGGCCAACCATACCCTATTATGGTTATTAATATTTATCAGGTTCATATGCAAGTAGTGTCACATATAATTCTACACGTAATCTAACACATGGCACGTAAGTCATACTAACATATGCGCTATTGGGCCTATCCTAGCATATAAACAGTTAAGCAGTAACAGTTAAACATTAACACTAGCACACAGTCCAAAACATCAGTTTGTGCGGCCCAATAACTAAGCAGAGCAGTCTAGTCGAAACCGGGTGGTCTTGACTCGAGACCAAGAGATCTCGAGTCGCAACCATGAGATTCCGAGTCGCAATCAAAGCAGTCTCGAGTCGTGCACTTCTGAGTCGCAACCTTGAGGTCTTGAGTCAGGCTTGAGTCGAGATCAGAAGATCTCGAATCGCAACCATGCCGGTCTCGAGTCCTTACGTGTGAAGTGCCTAGTTTCGAGTCGTCAACATACGGTCTCGAGTCGCAACCGTGAGTTTCGACTCACAACCTTTGCTGATGTTTCTAGAATCCTTATCCAAACAGTACTATCCAAACATACTACACTAACATATTTTGCACTCCGTACATTTACCAAAATAGATCAAACACAACAATTTCATATATTTCAAGATCTTCAATTTCCTTTCTAGCAACCAATGTACAGCATATGAGAAACTCAAAGGCAGTATCATCACACTTATGCTTAGATCTAAAACGAATACAAGATTACACCCTATCATCATCATTCTAATTACTAGCAGATTTTTAATCAATCATTCACAATGACAATACACAATAATAACCGGAAATAATGAATATCATGCTACCCAAAAATATCAAATGCCCTATCATCACCATACTAAGCAGACTTTTTAACGAACAATGATAATCAGCAAACACATGTCTTATATTCACAACCATCCTATACACTAAATCAGTTAGCAATTTGCATATATATTAACCAGTGAACATATGTTTAATCTTTTCATAAAGAAACCTTACTATCAGCCTATTCACCATACACACACATTATTTCACAGATTAGGATTATATGAGGTAGGACAAAGCCATCATCCAATCACATATTCAGCATGCATCAACTCAGAAAGGAAAAACAACTTTCATATTATGATTTCAGATTATCTCACATTTGGAGAGTTGTACCCTATGCTTAATCACTTGTACTCTCAGCATCAATTACCAAATAGCAGCCACCTTTTAAACATTAGAGCACAGATAAGACAACTATTCTTTTTAGATTCTATCAATCACATGACACCTCATCTCCTAAATATAAAAGCATGCATTAAACAGTTGTACCATACGCATATAATTTCGTACATACCATGAAAACATAGATTCAAGCCTTCAAACAACAGTCATCATCCAAATCAAGTGCATGGCAGTTTATAGAGATTTCATCAACATAAGCATCAATTATTAACAATAAACATATACTGCTTCAGTGAGCATAAGTCATCTTTATTCATCCTTTCACATAAAACCAAATAGTTTTTAACAACAACTTTTGAACTCTAGGTTTATTTGCAAACAAACAGCTAATACCCAGGTATACATATGCTTAAAATCTCATAACATAACACACATAGACACACTTTCATTTAAAGAAAACACAGAGGATTCATTTAATAACACTTTCATAACATAACAAGGATCTCGCACACTGACCGAAGAAACCATGTAACGAGTGTGTGTGTGTGTGTGTGTGTGTCACCGATTCGTCTCGTATCATGACCCGAAACTCCAACTACTGAATACCCGACACTCGGAATGGAGCTTGAACCGCTCTGAAAGGAGCTGCCGCCGCTGTGTACTGTCGCTGGTCTCCGCCGCGACCCGCTGCCGCTGCGGCTCTGGTTTGTTGCTGTCGGTCGTCATCACCAGCTCACTCTCTCTCTCTCTCTCTCTCTCTCTCTCTCTGCAGCTCCGATTCTCTCTCGAGTCCATATGTGTGCGTGTAAGGGTGGTGCGAGTTGGATGGGGAGTTGTGGGTGTGATGGTATAACAGAGAGGGGTTGTTCGTTTGGTTGGCCGGAATGTATCTCCGATCGCCGGAGACAAATCTGATCGGACAGGGAATAGGGGTGAAGGTGGGTTATGCGGCTGAACATATGTTGTAGGGTTTTAGAGGATTTGAGAAAAATGAGGGGTGAGGGTTTCTAAGGATTATTTATAAGGTAGGGTTTAGGTTTAGGAAGTGGGCTTTGGGCCTAGCCCAAGAGCGCGTGTGTGTGGGTCCATAAAATATAACGTGTCTAGGTAAAACGAACAGGCCCGATTAATAAATGTAGCGGTAATTAAATAATAAACGAAAACTTCCCGATGCGGATTATTATTATTATTTCATAAATAATAATGTTAATAACAATACCGATATTTAATAAGTGCGCGTTACTAAAATACCATTCTCTCGACAACGAGAGTACGGGTTGTGACAAGGGTTGCCAAAACCCAGTGACGGCGGTGCAATAGGTGCCGAATTCACCTCTGAAACTGGAACTGAATGTCCACCCATTTGTGGGTCTTCATATATTGGCGGGTAGTGGCTGCCGCTAGAGTGTTGAGGGGTACTGAAATGAAACTCCCCTCCTCGTGCTGACATCCGTGCGCCAGTCCTCCTACGTCTTGGTGGTTCTGGAGGCTCTAGATGAACTGGCGGCGGTGGTGGCAGTGGCGTGACTGCCTCGAAATGTGGATCCCCAGAGGGATCTTGCTGCTGCTGTTGTGGCTGCTGGTGAGGTGATGAATGGTAAGATGGTGTAAAGTACCACTCACACCGGTCGAACCGTGCCTGGTGACTATCCGGACCTTGGTATGGTGTTCCGTGAAAAGACGAACCATCAGAGATCTCTACAGGATGGTTCGGGGTTCCGGTTGCAGGCTCGACGGGATCTGTGTCCTCGTCCATGTCTTGATCGCCGGAACAGTGATCCTCCGGTCCTAGTGGGTTAAAGCCCACTTGTTCTGGTAGGTAGTCTGCTGGGTTAAACTGGCCCTGAAAGACAGGAGTAGGGTCTTCGAAGGAACGGTGCGATGATGATCGCTGTAGGGGTATATATGAAGGTTGCGGGTTGTTGGGCTCATTCTCGGACTGAGGCCCATAGGAGTGATGATATGGAGGCGTTGAGCTATACGACGTAGATCGTCTGGAAGGCTCCTTATAAATCCTCCAAGGTTCTTGCGGATCTGCACTCCTTGTAGAAGAAGGAGTTCGCCGGCCCGAAGGCCCGGCCTCGTGGTCGTTAGGGGCGCTGATTGGCCCTTTTCCTCGATCTCCTCGTCTGAATCTTGGCGGCATTGCTAAACCTGTTAATATAAACAAGGTAATAACAAGGAAAAATAACGGACAAAATTAAAATTAAAATAAAAACATTTTGGATTATTCCTATGTTCTTTGTCTAGACTCGAAGATTTAGGAATGTGCAATTGTGCCATTGAGATTAAACACAAAAGGCTAGTGTTTAATTCACTCAATGCTGGCTCTGATACCAACCTGTCACACCCCAAATTTCCACGTATTACCGGTGGGCCCGGTAGGGGAGTATCGTGACGTGGTTGGTAACATAATAGTCAAACAACACAATATTTAAATGCACAGCGGAAGCAAAGTATAGATTCATTTCAACCAAACAATATTGTAATATTAAGTATCACAAATAGTCGAATATAAATCCACAAGTAGATCAAAATAAAAGGAAACGGTGTTCAACAGTCTATGACATCCAAGCTTGCGAGACTTATTGAGGATGCTAGGAGAAAAGCCAGCCTATTACGCGTAGTACCTGCACTTAACCTTTTTGAGAAAATACGTCAGTTTACACTGGTAAATACAATCAACCGACTCATTTTGAAAAGAGTTTAAGAAAAATGCATTTAAGGCACAAGGCACAAATAATATTTTATAACTTGGGATAATTATTAGAATATAATACTTGTAAAAGAATTACATGTTTCTTATGCGTTCAGTAGCCCGGTTCGTGCCGGGTTAAAGATCAATAGACACACCACATTATGTATATGAGACACTGACAGGTGTACGCCTACACCTGTGTGCTAAGGTCGTGGCCATTTCGTAAAATGATGCCAGGGATATCCGGGACATGGTCATTAACCCCCCAAAGGCTTTAAGCAAACAAAACAATTTAAACGGTCATCTCGATAATACTTAACCCCCAAAACGATTAAGGTCGAATGCCCGACCAAGCTGTATTTTATATACCGTACCCCAAGCCCGTATAAGGGAAAATAAGTTAAAAGTATTTACCTGAGCAAGTATAAATCAAAATCAGTGAGTGCAAGTAACTTTTACCGGTTCTCCTAATCTGGAACGAAGGTTTATAATAACCGGTTAGTTTTAAAGATACGGTTCGTACGCACGATTAAGCGAAGACCGGATAGAACGTGATTTAGACCCGACAAGTTTGAAGACTTGCTTAATATTGGTATATTATACACATTCTGTATTTTGAGATAAAACCGATAAGGTTTGACCCGTTTCGGCTAATTTATGTAAACTAGTTACATAAACCGAACCGAACGCGTATGAAGCGTAACGGGTAACCATAAGAGTCCTAAACAGGTTTCCTAAGTTAACATGCCTTAAATATGTTGTGATATCAGTAAGATACCTTCCATTATGCCCAAAACGAGTTTAATCTCATATTAAGCCCCGTAGGGGTATTTTGGTCATTTTAAAGATTATAAAAGGAATTAATTTATCTTCTGTGATCCGGGTCTGAATAAATCAGTAAAATAGCTTATTTTAACAGGTTATAACATTTG